>MUZH01003985.1:0-33885 GCA_003012965.1 Juglanconis oblonga | reverse complement strand
CTCCCCTCCCAAGCCGCAAGCGCCGCCGTCTTCACCCCTCGGGGCGTAGGAGCTGCCACGCCTGCCCCCTCCGAACCCGAACGCCTCTTCAATCCCGCTGCCATCAAAGAGTTTACCCCCCAGCAGAACAACTACGATCTCGGCGGCGCCAATGCTCCAGCAGCCACCCCCGAGTCGAACATCTCGTCCTACGATCCTTTCTCCGCGCCCATCGCCCCAGCACAGTTCAATCCGTATGCTAATGACCATACGAATATGGCTGGCGCCTCGGCCGCCGCGTATTTTCAGGGGCAGGGCGCATACACCACACCCCTACAACCTCCGCCATATCATCTCTACGCCAACATTGGTCCTTACCGTGAGGATCTGTTACCATACCAACGACAGACGCGCGACTTCTTCATGCCAGATGACCTTAGGGAGGAACTGCAGAAAAAGTCTCACGCGGCTCGCCAAGTCATACCCAGTGCCATTCACCTGGAAGCCTACCACTCTCTTGTGCCCCTCGACAAGCCGGACAAGCTTGACACCCCCCAACGGAAGAACGCGAGCATCTTTGGATGGATTAGTTGGTTATTCAAGGCAACCTCGACCAAGACCGGCAGGACATACTGCTTGCGCAGGATCCAGGACTATCGACTAGGTGACCGTGAAGCGACCCAGGCCATTGAGACCATCAAGAAGTGGAAACAGATCACCAACGGCAATATTGTCTTCGTGCACGATGCCTTCACCACCTCGGCGTTTGGTGACAGGTCGCTTGTTTTCACCCAGGATTACTTTCCACTCGCGCAGACCCTCGTCGAAGTCCATCTCACGCAACCTCCGAAAGACCATAGGTATCGTGGTCCGGTCCAGATTCCCAAGATTCCAGAGAACGTCATCTGGTCCTATGTTGTTCAGATAGCCAACGCTCTCAGAGCCATCCATGCTAGAGACCTTGCTGCCCGCTGTCTGGACCCCAGCAAGATCATTCTCACTGACAAGAACAGGATACGGCTGACGGCTTGTGCCATCCTCGACGTGGTACAGCCTCAGCCTCTCCGGTCCATCCAGGAGCTGCAACAGGACGATTTCTTGCAATTGGGGCGACTGATCTTATGCCTCGCAACGGGAAAGCTACCCAACCAGCTCGTCGACCTGGATGCGGACCTGGCCACGGTTACAAGGAGATACCAGTCAGGGCCCAAGGGAGAATCAGGACTCAGGGATCTGGTGCAGTGGCTACTCACTACGCCCGACAAGAGCGCGACAAAGTTGATCACCGGCATTGCGCCGCACCACATGGTGGAGTGCTTCGACAAGAACCTGCAGTACACGGACACGCTCACCTCCGAGCTGCAGCGCGAGCTCGAGAACGGCCGCCTCGTCCGCCTGCTCATGAAGCTGGGCATGATCAACGAACGCCCCGAACACGACCACGACCCATCCTGGTCCGAGCACGGCGACCGTTACACGCTCAAGCTGTTCCGCGACTACGTGTTCCACCGCGTAGACGAACACGGTCGCCCCGTGTTTGACATGGGCCACATGCTGAGCTGCCTGAACAAACTCGACGCGGGCTCCAGCGAGCGCATCCGTCTCACTAGCAGGGACAATCAGAACGACTTCATTATCTCGTATGCCGAGCTCAAGAAGCAGCTCAACGGCTCGTTCGCCGACCTCATGAAGCATAACAGGCGGTCTTAGGAGGCGAAGCGCTGGGGCATGCTCGCCTGTGGGGAGAAGGATAGTGCGTATGGGAAGGGGGTTCGTGGGAATGTGCTGCTGCAGATGTCACCGGGGCAGGTGGACCAGGGAGCGTTCTATCACCATGGACCTCTCTACCTTTTGGGCAGAGTAATGCGCATGGTTATGAAATTGGGGAACATGAGGCCAATATGCCGCAGACGCCATCGACATCAATGGGTCTCGGTGGGATCAAAACTTCAGGTGCACATGGGCATGGGCATGGTGAAAATGTGCCGCGGACGCTATTGGTGGCGATGGATCTGAACGAGTTTGCGAGTTTACATCCGATGCATAGGAGGCCGGCCGCCTCATCGATGTGCGATCAGTCGTCGCCGCTCAGTATCCGCACTCACCAGGCTTCATCGTCGACGGCACAGGCCACTCAAGATGGACCTAGCAGGCTGGACGCTATTGCCATCGCCGTCGCTGTGGCTGGCTACAAACTTGCGCAGGCAGGGCGGCGAAGGTGCCGGAGAGACAGGGCTTGGAAACAGTCGGCAGGCGAATCAACAAGGAAGAGGGAGGAAGTCCCGTCTGCCCAATTCAGCATGAGGGAAGTGGTTGGGGAAATGCCCATGCTCTGGGAGTTTATAAAGGGCGCTGGGTGGTCGTGTTCGCGTGTTGGATCCATTGCTTTGGGAAGCAGGAGCATTGAGTTGGCAGCGGTGCTTTTTTTCCTGTTCCTTTTTTTCAACCTCATTTCTATGACATGGGGAGATCGAATCGAGAAGGGTGGATATAGTGGCGGTGAGATGATCAGATGCAGGAGCATCAGTATGGATAATGGCCGTTGCGCGGATCGCAAGAGATGAGAGCATCTGTGGACAGATGGACGGGTGTGTCCTGGCCAGAGTGGAATGAGTGGGATCCCTCAGAAACAAAGCACGAAAATCACTAAATCAGCGTCAGACACAGCAGACATGAGGCAGAAGAAATTGAAAGCATAGATTTACTCTTTGTCTTGTTTGATGCGTGAAGCTGCTGCTGCCCGCCTCCCCTCATATGCCGAAGCTGCGAAAGGGAAAACACTAAAACAGGACTCTCAGAGAGAGACCATTGGCAATTGTTAATTTTTTTTTCGGTCTTTTGTTTCACGCATCCACCAAACAAATCTCCATGATGGAACGGAATGTCCCAGTGTGTCGGAGTTCTTGGTTTTTCTTGGCTTGGGCAGTAATTCACAGCCTCTTGCAAGTCACTGCGCAGTTACACCAGCACACCTGATTCACAGCCTCTAGCAACTCACTCACTCAGTCACACCAGCATACACTTGGGATGAAAAAAGGTTGCCTTGTTCATCTGATATAACCATAACCACAACCACAATCTGTGAATCACGGAAATTGGCAAATATCCAATCCGCTGTGAGTAAAAGTCGTACCTAGCGAACAATCTCCACACAAGAGCTCGCATCAGTGAATCACAACATGTCAGCCTTCTCGCCTCCTTCTCTCTGCCCCTTTTTCTCCTTGTGTTTTTTTTTTTTTTTTTTTTTTTTTTTTTTCAATCTTCATATCCATGTTAGAAATGACTGCAATCCTGTTACTCTATATAAACCAATCCCCTATCCCTAATCCCCTTCCTATCCATTCATCCAACATGCACCCTCCGGGATGATAATACCCACACTCTTTTCCCACCCTCAACCAACTAACCACTAACACCAAGTGGCCTTCTTCCAATTTTTTTTTTAAATTTTTTTAAAAAAAAAAAAAACAACCTCACCAAAATGGGCCAGCACAAGTCAAAATCACAGCCCATGCCGGGCCACAGGTGGGCCAAGCGTACAAAAGAGAAGAAATGGGAGGATGGCGGGATGGAAGAGAGGGAGATGCGAGCAAGGGGCCTGGATGATCATGTCCAAGGCTTTAAATACTTGGAGGTATCGGGTTCAGGGCAGATGAAGAAGAAGTAAAAGAAGGAGAAACACTGGAATCCAAATGCATCAGCAAAAAATAATAATGCATAAACCAAAATTTGATTGCAGTATCAATGCTCGCGGAGTCGGCTTACAATGCTAACCTATTTACTAGCTTGAACAAGGAGCCCAAAGACCCCCCAGAAGGCAAGTGGTGCCACCTCTGCCTCTGCCTCTGCCTCTGCCTCTGCCTCTGCCTCTGCCTGCAACACGTCTATGGTAAAGGATGCATGAGATCTGGTTGACGAGTCATACCATATGTACAATTTTGGACCAACCTCTGAGCCCAGAAGGCAATCCACCCATAGCGGCTAAGGGAATGATCGACACGGTCCTTGAAATTGACACGCTGCCTGCACCAAACCAAGTATCTCCGTGCTCTTGCATCTGCTTCAGGGCACTCACTTGCACTAAATCAGGATGGACCTTGTTGCTGCAGAAGGTAGTTGCGCCACAGTGAGGGCAAAAATGGTGTAAGACTTCATCACAGCCTTCCAATGAATGGTAAGTCCGAAGGGGCTTGTCTTGTTCCTGCATCGCTCGGATATGCTCAAAGTCGAGCTGAGCCCAATCACGGGTCCCGGTGTCGGATGAAGTGAGTCGGATCTCAATGTTCTTGCGTGGAATGAAGGCCCAGGTCTGAAGCTCGAAGCCAGTGGCCAGTCTGCACGAATCACACACACAAACACCGGCCAAGTACTTGTAATTGCCGCAATCACGGCGTATCCACCATTTCCGATCTTCGTGATTGCTCATGTAGTCTTCGGTCTTCAGATGGTAGGGAACGAGCAGGTCAGGGTAGACTGCTTTTGGGGCCAGATTCCTGTCCCTGTCCTTGCCGCTTGCTGGACGAACTTGGATCTCGATTATGCCACATGCGCAAGAACCTTGCAGTATGCCCGTCTCTGGTTGCAAGTCAAATGACGATTTTTCGAGATCACGGAATAAGTATTTCAATACTCCACCGTCAGGACTGGCAGATATTTCCGATGGCAGCGATGTCACCTGCAGCTCGGGATCAGACATGTTGTCAGGGTGTTGTCCGTGATAGATTTGATCTCGGAACAGATGACAGCCGCATTTGCAACAGAACCATCGTCGGGAGTCATCGTTGCACGTGAAGAACTGCAAACCAGGCTAGAGGGAAGGGGTCGAGATGGTGAGGTACGAGACGCATAGTACCCCTGAGACGTGCCGGCATTGTTCGTGGTCGCAGAATCTGATGACAGGCTGGTTGAAGCCATCTAGCTGAAGCACTTGAACAACCTGTTGCTGGTCTCCACAGAGGCAGGCGATCCGTAGCTCGTTTGGCTGCAGATTGCGGCCTGTGTCTTCACCATCAGGTAAGAGAATCCAGGAGCTTTCCATCTCAGGGTCTCTGGTCTCTTACCTGTACCTGCGGGTGGCACCGGCGCATGCGACATGGCCCCCTGGATCCATTGCTCCGTGGCCGGACTGATGACGTTCAAAATGTGTGAATGTTGGGGATGGATCATGGCAAGTAGTGCTGCGCTTCTGTACTGTTGTAAGTTGTGCTTGAAGAATGTCTTGAGAAAGTCTGGAGGGGGTCTGGAGTAACAACGTAAATGGTGTAGCCGAAGAGAGGTGTCAAGAGAGGTGGTGGTCTCGGAGAACAAGATGGAATGAATGACATGAAGCTGGAAGGTCGCATGCAGCGGCACAGGCACGAAGGGACCATGCGCTCATGCGCTCATGGTCCACAGAAACAACAAGAAGTGGAAGGAACTTATCAAGAAGACGTTAGCTGTCATGCAACGAGCCTTCTCAGATGTAGCCGCGCTGCCTGTGACACCACTGGTATGCCTCCATTGCCTGAGACAGCATTGCCTGAGACAGGCTACCAGTTGAACTACCTAGGTGAAGGGAAGTCAGTCTCTAGGATCCCGCAAATGCAGAAACTGGAAATCATACCTAGGTATACAGGGACGTCTTGAGTATTGACTATGACTTCCTCCGCAATAGTGCTTGTTGTGAAAGGCGTTGTGTAGATGGGCACATTCACCCTGGCGGTGGAAAGTTGCCATCGAACTCAAAGGAGGACGAGGAAGACGGAACCGCATCCCTGACCAAGGGTATCATCAATATAGCGGTTGTAGTGGTGGTTATAGTGGTTATGGTGACCCATATCTGTTTATAGAAGGAAACAAGTTAATAATGCGCTTTTGAGCTCTATGATATCCCTCATATTGCGCTTACTAGTCGACTATAAAATTGAATGCTGACAACGCCCTCCTGGGCAGCGAACGTCAAGGAAGATACACCACTTTCGGGTGGAATTGCCGCAGTACTCCAGACTCACCTCTGAGACTGCGAAAAGCCGAAGTATCACATCGAGACGATGATGGAGTGAGAGAAGGCACCGGATGGGGACGTGCGCTAAGATGTAAGAGTGCGTTGATTTTCAACATTTGAGAGGTTGAAAGATCAGGATTGTTCGTGAAGTCGTAGTAATTCGTAAAACTTCGTTGTGTAATAGAGAAAGATTCTGTCCTTCGCCTATTCTCACATCCTTTGCACGCGTCTGCTCATCTGACTGTCCACCCTGTTCAGCTCCCCGGACCACTCTGTTGTCCAACAAAGACAAGCTGCACACTCATAAACCTGCAACGGCCAAATCAGTCAAGCTCCAACGCCTTCGAAACAACAGCATGGCTTTTCGAAGACATGAGACTTACGCAGCCGTGACCGCAAACACCTCGATCCTCGTAGCCCTGCTACACAGCGCCATGCCGATAGCGCACACAAGCGAGAACGCGCAGACCATTCCCACCCTCTTATCCGGGTCCGGAACGGCGTTGAGACTGATGATCGCGGCACAGGGGAGCATGATGATTATAATCGAGTTGAGGACTTTGTTGACGATCGCGTAGCATGTCGCGCTGTACTGGTACAGTGGGACGACTGGCGAGTCGGCTTTATTCGGTTTCTCGTTCTCGCCGGGAGGGACGCCCGTTTCCATATCTTCGTGGATCGGTTTCTGAAAGACATTAGTCTGATGTTCAAAGGCTTCATGGTCGCCAAAAAAAAAGGGGGGGGGGGAGCAAAGAGCATGATACAAGACCAGCAAGGGACCCCCATAAGCAGAACATCGTGTCAACAGAGACTCGCGGCCAGGTCCGCCAATGATATGACTTGACCAGAGCCCCGGGCAGCATTATGGTCAGCAAGCAGAGGAAAAGAGCCTGGAAAGATGGAGCCATATCGTGACAGCTCTGTGGGGAACATGTACGGGGTACACTTTGCCTCAACTTCCACACTCGTCCAAGTTCTCAGCCACCCCCCCCCCAAAAAAAAACCCCCGACTTGACTAGTTGACGCCCCAGTACACGTCGACCACCAAGAAAACCCGAAACCGAGGATTCAAAGCAAGTGCGTGCAGTCGAACAGAACAAGGGAAACAAATCCAACTCACCTTGCCCCATCCCAGAATACACACATGCAACGCCCTCATGGCCGGCTGCACGACCCACCTAGCAACACCGTCATTCGTCTCCTCCTCATGCTCAAAGATGAGCAGATCCTCCAGCCACTTCTCCCTGTATGCCTCCGGCTGCCACCCCCTCAGCTCCGACGACAGGAACGCCCCGCGCCCGCCGTTCATATCGTCCCTGGCGATGTACTCGGACATCAGGCGTCTCTGGGCGTTGGATGGCGAGGGAAGGGTGACGATGCGCTCGTGTTTCTCTATAGCGTCATCTGAACCACAGACGTGCATCAGCTTGGGAGGTGCGCGTGTAGGGGACAGGGATAGGAATGTTGGGGGGGGGGGGATCGGAGGAAGACGCACAATACTCATACAACTTCTCCCTCAACCTCCTCCAAATCTCCCACCGCTTCCCCTTCTCCCCTCTCTCCGCGCCCGTCGCCAGCGCATGCCAATGATAGTCCCACAGCCTTCTCTCCTCACTCTCCGTGTCCTTCGCATCGGCAGCCGTCTCCTTATCCAGGTCCTTCTTGAGCTGATGGATCTCGGCCTGCAGATAAAGCAGGTTCAGCAGCGAGAGGTCCTTGTACTTGCGGACCATGCCTTGCTGCGTCTTGGTCATGAACTCAGCGAGGTGCGCGTAGCCTGCTGGCCCGCGAGGTCTGTCGGGGTCTGGTTGGGGGCGGTCGGTTTCGCTGGGGTGTTCCTGGATCTGTCCTTCCTTGTTAGACGTCTGCTCGATTTGGGCTTCGCCCAGGCTCTTTTCCCGGGATGGGGCGTCTGGTTTCTGAATCGTATTGCTCATGGTTATATCATTGCCATTCTACGCAGGCTGGGAAGTAGAGAGGTAGAAAGGAGAAAGAAACATGTCGGACGCCACGCCAGTTTGAGGACAAATTTGTACCATGAGGACATCCAAGGGCTCGAGGGATTCATCAACACTAAATACCTAGTCACCGAACTACAGGAAATAGCATCGCACAGCGCGGGCTCATCACACACGCACCCGTCACATGGATTTTCCACTTGAAGGCAATGTTTGCTTGCCATGCAGTACTCGGCGAGGGAGCTTGAACCGGGCGAGCACGGCCCCTCAGGTTGTGTCACCGAATACATCGGGGAAGCCTATGATACGTCTGTTAGTGGACTCTGCATCCGTCGTCTGTATCAGGACTGCCGGGTTTGAGGTAGTCTTTCTCGCAAAATGACTTCATTCTGCGGCGATCCAACATGATCCGTGGTCGAAGACTGCGGTGAGTGGCAGGGACACTGGGAGCTTGCAGATGGTAGTCAGAAAGAAAGCTCAAGGACTTAACTTGTGGAGCTGGGCGGACTGCTCTTCTGGAAAGTCTGGTTTCGGCGCTGCTTTTCCATCGCGCTATCGAATGGCCGGCGGCCCACTTCACCGCCATTAGCAATCCACGGCACTTAACCTGGCAGTCAGTGGTCACAAGCATCGCATCGGACGAGAGGGCCAACTCTTTTTTGGGATCAGTGCATCAAATGCATTATGCAAAAGCCAGCTAGAATATGACCCTCACACACCACGGTCCACAAGTGCCGCGCCATGTTTTCCGTTCCGTCGCCATGCAGTTGATGTTGGTGTTCGCAGTATAATCGGATACAGAACTAAGGGCAAAAGATAAAAAGCCGGCAAAATGTATGGTGCGATGGTTGTGCATTGTGCGTTGATAAACTTAGCAGTTGGGTGGACGTCCTCGAAGCTGGTCTAGATAGCATGATCGTGATGCTATGTTCCCGAGCATCGTCTAGAATGCAGCTAGTTCTGGTTTCAAACCGCCTGCACCTGTCAGTAGTTGAAGATCATGTGGTGTAGAGATCGAATCTTACCTTAACTGCTGGTTGCTTCGCGTGCCGAAGGTAGGGAATTGTTCGACGCCATCATGAAGCCTGAGACAGGCAAATCACGCATCCATAAAGAATGGACCCTTCTATGACGGAGTATTAACCCGTCACCTCATCACACAGGGGTTGGTGGGTGGACTGCGCGCTTTCCACCCCTGTTGGATGGTAAGACTCTGCTGTCTCCTTTTCAGGACCACCATTGAGGTTAGCCTCGACCTCTGTAGTGGGTTCGGCAGAGCCGTTCTCTGCGGCGGCAGCCTTCTCTCGTTCCAGAGCCTCTCGTTCCTGTTGAAGCAGGCCCTGGAGAGCTGTACCCTCCGTCGACATACCCTGGCTCTCCATCATGGCTGCGAGACGAGCTGCGCGACCTTCCTTCTTCCGCGGCACAGGTGCTGTCATCTACTGTCAGTATTCGCACGAAGGACCATGCTCGTACAGACCACAAGGCATGCTTACCTCTACCATTTTCTTGGACGTAAAATTGTCGCAGCAGGTTGACTGCCTCATCTCGGCCCCAACCACCCTCGGCCTCAAAACCATCCTCCACATTCCCACCATGACCCATACTCGTGTTGGAAACTGGAACGGGTGGCTCGATGAAGGTAATACTATTGACCGACTTGACTTCCCCCCCATTCACAGTTGAACCATCCTGAGATCCGTTGATGGAAGAGGCACAGGAAGCTGCCTTGTGGGGAAGAGTCGGTCGAGGGATCTGGTTGGCGACAGGGCGGTGGATGGGCGTTGTCGGAACCGTGGCGGCGAGGGCAGGGTCGGAGTTCATGTGGATGCAGAAGACACCACCGGTTCCGCCAAACTTGTCGTTGACAGCGCCGAAGTAGACCTTCTTGATGCCGAACTGACGGAGCATGGAGGCACACATGACGCAAGGCTCGACGGTGACGTAGAGGGTGCACTCGGCAATCAGGGATCGGTCGACTCGGGGGGCTGGGTGGAGCTTCTGGCCGTAGGGGTAGATGTGGCCGTCCTTGGGATCGACGTCACCCCAATCCTGCTCGGTATAGGTCCTGGTAAGAGTAGGCTTGTCGACCTCCTGGCTGACGGGGCGCTTGTTCTTGGACTTTCTCTTAGATTTCTTGGGCTTCTCCTGCGCCGTCTCCTTCTCCACGTCCGCCTTAGGAGTGTAGGAGAGGAGAGCGGTCAGGGCCATCAGCTCTGCGTGGCGGGTGCCATTGCGGGTGACATTGGTGGCATTCATGCCTCTGGCGATGACTCTGCCATTGTGGACGAGCACACATCCAACAGGCGTCTCGTTGGTCTTCAGGGACAGGCGGGCCTGTAGATGGAGTCAATCAGTACCGTTTTTGTGTTGGTAGGAGCAAGTGGCAGTGGGGAGTAGTAGAGGTCAAGCCGGTTGCCAAAGCATTGCATCTTAAATGGGCAAACGTCGAGCTGAAGGGTCGAGACGGAAGAAAAAGCACGGTACAAGGTTCGAGGCGGGGACAGAATGGCTGTGCAATGAGATGTACAGATATGAAACACTGCAGCAAGCGAGTGGAACGCGAAGGGTGGAGGTAATAATGGAAGATACACGTCAAAGGACGTTGGACGCTGCTGGCCTTGAAGAAGATGGGAAGCAGCATCGATTGACGGGGTAGGCCAGAGAAAATGCGTCATCGCAGACAATAACAGACGGGACAAAACGACATACCATATCCAAGGCCTGGTTCATGAAGCCATGGTGAATGGCGCGCTCGGCAGCCATCGCAGGATCCTCGGGCTCATTATCACCATCATCGCCGCCGTCCTGAGTGTTGACAGATGGGAAAACAGGTGGTGGCAGTGTGAGTTGGTCCTGGCGGTTCTCCTGGGCCTGCTCCTCGCCGACAGCACGATACTTGCGTCCGTTCTTAGGGGCGACCGCGAGGTCACAGTCGGTGCTGCGGTTGGCCTTGACGACACCTCCGTTTGCAGGCACGTTCTCCTGCTTGACAGCTCCGTCGGGTGGGCCCAGGCGAGGGAGCGCGACCTTGACGATGGGCTGGCCGTTGGCCTTCATCTCCTTCGGACGGGGGGACCTATTGGCCACCATGGGCTGGCTCTGCAGAGGCGGCTGCATGTTCTTGAGATCGAGATCGGGGTCGGAATTGAGGTCGCCGTCGCCGTCGTGGGAAGTGGTGGTGCTGACGTTTTGACGTTCGTCCTGTTGCTTTTTCGATGCAGATTGATCTTTGTTGTGGTCCTGTGATGGACTTGTTTGGCGTTGTTGTTGGTCTCGAGACTTGGAAGGGGAGATAACATAAACCAAAACGTGGAAAATGGGTTGGAAGACGGCGACGACAAAGGCGACGACAGCGTCCAGAAACCTCGAAGCCGTTCCACCTGGGCCATCCGCTGCGCTAAAGTCCCCGCCTGCTGCCATTTTCACCGAATTCACCGGCAGGTTTTGCCTGCAGTCACTTGAACTGCTGCTGCCTTTCCCGCAACTTCAACTCGAGTCAAGCGCGAGCGGTGATGAGTCTCCTCGCTACTTCCTTTGACGTCCTCGACCACCCTGCAAATGCAACAACCTCAAACCAGGCAGCGTTCCTTCCGCATTCGCTCTAACAAAGTGGGCACAAAGAGGCAACGAGGAACATAAACATCACTCCATTATACTCGCCTAATGAGAAGTCCTCTGAATTTTCGAGGCGTCAATCTGAAGAGTCTTGCGGGTTGGGAGCGTCATGTTTTGAAAGAGGGAGCGTGCAGTCTGCCGGCCAAGGCAACCTGTTGAAATTTTGGCAGGTGCCACCTAAACGGGGTGTCACGTATCCGTAATTGCATTTCTACTTCGTTTAGTTGCATATCGGCAATAGCTCGCCCGCTTAAGGCACCCTTGTACAAACGACAGCTCCCGACAGCAAACAAGTTCCCTCCTCGGCTGCTGCCCAACGATAGCCTTTGCAACCTCCAACAATGTCTCAAATCCAAGCACCCCTTTCGTCTCTTCCATCTCGAACTCAGGATGGCGTTTTGCATTGATCCAGCTGTCTCAGCGGCTCCTCCTGAAAGCTCTTCTGTCGACCCGCATTCTTCTCTCCCCAGGTGTCCCGTCTCACAGGAAACGATGTGCCTCGTCCTGACTCCCTGGCCGACTCTTCATATTATGAAGAACGTGTGTTTCCTCGAGTCCTCGTCAAACCTCCAGCAGGGGAACTCGTGGTCATTGATCTGCGGCGCAAGATATGCCTCCGGGTTGCAGTTGCTGCCTTCATGATGATGATGATGATGATGATCATAATCATCATGGGATGCATGAAGACCGATCCGTCGAAATCTCCCCATCTTGCTGTCGACAAGCTCGAGCAACAGCATCCTCCTTATCACATTTAGGAATTTAGCCTCATGCCATGGCACATAAAACAATTTGCCAGCCCCGTTGAGATCGGATAGCCGTGATTCGCTGATTTTGAAGTCCAAATGGACCTCCCCAAAATCCCATTGCGGCTCCTTCGCATCTGTCACCTGCGAATTGGAGTCCAGTGCAGAACCCAGTGGGACCACACGGAGGTGGTCCCCTCGTCGCTGGAGACGCATCCGCTTCAGCTGGCCCACGACTCTGATCTCAACTCTTGGTGTAGAGGGAAGGGTGAAGATGTCCTCGGAGAAAGGCCGTTCTTCATCTGCCTGGGTGGTTGTGCGAAAGTGGACGCATTGCACTTCGACCAGAAAAGTGACGTTGGAATTCCGAGAAAGACGAAAAGAGTTTGTCCGTACGGGTTTCCCGACGGAAACCCAGGAGAAGGTCATTTGGGTCAATGAAGTGTCTGGACTATCTTCCGCGCCGTCCTGGTAAGTCTCCCAGAGCATTCCGGCCGCGAGACTTCTGAGCCACAGGCCAGCAACAAAGAAGTCCTGACCCAGAGCCGCCTTGAAACGCTGAGCGACTCCCGATATGGCGACAAGCCTGTCGGTTCGATAGGTAAGCTTCCTCATCGTGTAATAGCGCACGACTTCATCCCAGAGGCGGTACATCGTCGTCCTGTCTGCGAATTCTTTAGGTCGGTAGGAACTCCTGATGTTGACAACCGGTAGAGACGTTTTGAAACTGTGATGCGACAGGTACCGGGAGTCGTTGTCTTCATAGTCGTGGCTCGCTCCCAGGGTCTCGGTGGCCGTCATCTCGAAGCACTCAAAGAGAACCTCGTCACGGCA
The DNA here is from genome assembly GCA_003012965.1 of Juglanconis oblonga. Classification (NCBI taxonomy): domain Eukaryota; kingdom Fungi; phylum Ascomycota; class Sordariomycetes; order Diaporthales; family Juglanconidaceae; genus Juglanconis; species Juglanconis oblonga. Next base: position 20,767 of record MUZH01003985.1, on the reverse strand, counting down.
AAAGTGAAGATTCCGGAGCGAGAGAAGTTGTTCCTGGAAGACCCACCCTCGCTTATTCAAGGGAGAGTCCTCGACCTGCTTCTTCCAGATGCTGCGCAGCGGCTCCTCTGCCACAAGATACCTACGGAAGATCCTGTCTTTCCAGCGTATTCTGACTTGTGGGAGACTGACAAGGCCTCTTCTTGAAAAGAGGCCACCTATGTCTTCACCCCAAGATGCACAGATATTAAGGGAAGCGTTCGAATATACCTCTTGCATAGTTGGCGCCTCTCTCTTCCAGTCCACCTGGTCGTGTTCGTCCTGGATTATGCACAGAGAGTCGATCCAGACGTACGATACCCTCAGACGTCTAGCGACCTCCAGCACATCCCGGAAGGTTTGGGACAAATTCTCCACCGGCAAATCGTCCATCCATGGCTCAAGGTTGTCCAATGTCAGCTTCGCTATATCGCCCTTCGAGCCCCAGCAGTGACTCAAGGTAATGTATTGCTGTCCCGCGGGTATGTCCTTGCTGTGGATAATCCGGCACTTCATATCCTCCGCGGCGCCACCGCGGCGCTGCCACGGCGTGATATCAACCAGACGGGTTGGGTACCAGCTTGCCAGGCTCCTTCGACTGCGGCAAGTCGTATGCCCCTCGTCGCAGATGAATTTCCATCGTTCAATCTTGGAGAATGTCTCGTCCGAGCCGGTTGAGTCCGAAGTAATACGCCAAGGCAGGGGCTCTGCGCTTGAGATGTTCCCCGCCAGACCCAGCAGAGAGAGTTTTGCGTGTACTTTCACGCGCCTCGAGAACACACAACCTGACTTGGGATCGAGGGATTGCTTGCGATTAAGCTGAAGGACCACCTGGCCGTAACGCCCCTCTACGAATAGTTCGATCTCTGTCAACAGGTTCCAGCCCTGAACAAACGGGCTGCTCGAGCAGGTAATGCCTTGCGTTGAGCATGCTGCTTCTGCCCTGCGGACCAGATCCTGTATTTCCTCCGGGACCTTGCGGAATAACCGAATACAGACGTCACAATCTTCATTTACCGACTGTAGAAACGTCCCGAGTGATGTGTGAATGGGATACTTCTTCGTCCGGAGAAACCCCATCTCTGACATTGTCCAGTCGGCCGAATTGAAGTTCTTGAAAACGTATGTACAGAAGCAACATGGAGCCATTGTAGCGACTCTTTTCAAAATGTGCGCATTGAGTGGGAAAGTGGACGGCTGGGACCCGGACCGAGGTGAGGTTTGGAGTGGAAATAGTCTGCTGGAACATTGAAGATATACCTATATGCCATGCCGAAATCTTCGATAGACGATCGATCACTGCTCATCGTTGTACTATGTATCCACCCGGAGGAAGAGGGGTGGCAGTGGCAGGCCAACGGACATGACACAAAAAACAGGAATTGACTACCCTGATGGGCGGGCATGCGTGTGGGTAAACCAGTAGAGACAGTCTGATCACGTAGATGATGTAAAGTGTTGCTGCAAAATTGTGGCAGGTAGACCCACTCTCCTGCAGGCCAAATGCCCATGCCATGGAATACACGTCACAACAAGGCCTTGATCATTTCAGCCCCAGGTTCTGGCAGCATTATGATTTACCTCTACGAACACACCACGTACCTCCTCCACGAAGCCACCATCGGAAATATATGAGCATAGAAAATACTTCTCTGCTTCTGACTCTGCTGCGCCCATAGAAAGATCATACAGATCCCGATCTTTTTAAGGAGGCCGTCCGGTGATGGTCCTGGAGAGTTACGATCCTGGCGGGTGTGATCGACGAGATGGGTGATATGTTCCGGAATGTTGGGTCACACGGATGACGCATGTAGATGTTGTTCGCGGCCAGGTTCACGTCGCGGGGAAGTGGATCCTCGACAAGGCTTTCTGCTGGAAGCTCGTGAGGAGCTTTATTAGTAGGGTAAAACCTGGTGGCATCTCGCGTGCATAAACCGTCTTGAGGGGCGGGCCGATTCTCGCAAGTTGTCTCGGGACAGGTTCTCTGTCCGACCGGCAGCGTGTGTATCTCTCGACCAATAAACGACCGATTCTAGCCACTCGGAAACAAGGCTATCCGCGGAGCTGGAGCGAGCACCTGGTTGTAATGGGCTCGGCGAGTCTCTTGAAGGAAAAGCGGCGCGCGCGTGGAGGCTTGGGCTTCGGATGCTGAATGATCGTGGTCTGCTTCGTCGTTAGGTAGCAGGGAGCCTGTGGAAGAGCGTGCCACGGTACCTTTGTCTGCGGGTTGGGGCTTCTTCTCCGTCCACCCCAGTCGATAACCGGGGGCCTCTTCGCAGCAGACTGATCAATCTCGTCGAGCTGCCTCTTCGTCAATTTTGGGAGGCTTGCTTCCGCTGGAGATTGCACACTCTGATTTGGCGTATGATCTGTATCATATGAGGTTCAACACGCCGCATTCGATGGCATCGGCGAGTTGAGGAAGAGCTACTCAAGTCTCTCAAGCAAGCAGAGAATACCCACGCTCAGCAGTCTGCCCTAAACTTACTCCAGAGTCCAGACCAGGTGGGGCGACACAGAAGATTGATCACAAAGACAGAGACGGGATGCACCAAAAGCCAACCTGCATCAGCTCCAATATCCTCATGGCATCCGGAAGGTCAGCCCAGTCACATCACCAGGACACGGCCCACACATTCGACCATCAATGACCTCGATTCTCTACATGCAGGGACGTCGTCCAGCCTGGTCAAGCAAGCCAGACGCAACTTCTCGACACTAAATACAGAAGAATCCAGATCACCAATGGCCAGCCTTAATTCCCCCCAACCCCCAGAACCACGTGGGCACCAACCACCAACGTCCAACGCACACACGCTCGTGAAGAAGGGAGGGATGAAGTTATTGTTTCTAAGCCGAAGAGAAAAATGAGGGGGTATCACAAAGATGCAGATGCCATGAAGCGCAAATGCAACGACGCTGAGAATGCAAAAGACAAAACGCAATCATGATCGCTACCAGAGCCCGTCCAAAGTAGTCGTCTCTGTCCGTGAAGGAACGAGGCGTCCTTAGAAGCAAGCCAGGGGCACGCGAGCAAGACCGGCTAGAGACGGCCAGCCCTGGCGTCGTCGAGACGAGGCCGTGCCGCTGAACAAGCTCCTGACACTGTCGGGGGCGCTGCTCTTCCCGCTCCGGGAGAAAGCGCCTTGTTGGGGCGACAGTGTCGACAGGAGTGAGAGCAAGACCACAGATAAGGAGGAAGATGGGTGAGCGAAGAAAGGTGATGGCAGTTGCAGGAGCGATGTGAACCTCACAATCAGCAGCATAGAAACAAGTCCGAATACGGCCAGCTGGAAACTCAGCAGTTGTCGCACCGGGGGGGAGGAGTTGTCGCCTCCTGTGGTGAGAAGACGGCGTAGGGGGCTGCTGGCGGCATTGGCGGTCATGCCGTGCAGGACTTGTCGTTGTGGGCTTTGGCTTGGTAGTCCTAGGCCACTTGTCGTGGGCGAAGATGGAGCAGCAGCAGTGACAGTTGTGTTGCCACAGGTATAGCTCTCGCCTTCTTGGGGGAGTGGTGCAGTAGAGACGGAGCCAGATCCTAGTCCGTGGACTGGGGCGGTCTCATGTGATGCGAGCGCGGATGCGGCGGTTGGGCTTGAGCCAGTGCTGGCCGTGGACGAGTGGTGAATCGACCTGCCGTCCAGTCGCTGTAGGCTGTGGAGTCCACCAGTTGCTAGGAGTCCACCAGCTGGGAAGAGTCCACCCTGAAGTCCGCCCTCGGCGCCGAGACTGTGTCGGCTCACGGCGGTTGACGACGCGCTTGACGATAGAGAATGTGTTGTTGAGGTTAGTGTGCGTTCAAGTGGTATTGTGCGAATTGGTTCCGAGACTTGTAGCTCCTGCTCTGGAGTCAGTAAACAGCCTTCAAGAGAAGGTAGGAAAGAATACGTACGGCTGGACTAACTGTCCGCGAAACTACCTGGGCGCTGCCACCGACAGGAATAGTATCCTGGTGGACGGTCTGTGGGCTCACTACCCGTGAGGATACTGGCGAGACAGGGGCGGTGACCGGGCTGACACTGCCAACTGGTAGGTCGTTCTTTTCATGGCCCTCGGGTAGCACCGCGGTGGTTGGTGACGAGTTCCTGCTCAGAACTTGCTGTTGTAGTTGCAGGCCATGTAGTCTCATCGTCGTTGCGACGGCGCGAGCACTGTCGTGGCCGCCGTCGTCCCCGTGGTGTGGTCGTTGATCCCCGTAGGAGACGATTCTGTCGGTGACTTGTTGCTGTACTTGGTCGCCAGGAACCTGCCACTGTGGTCCTTGTGGGTTGAGGGTGGTTGATTCAGAGCGAACAAAGAGCCACTGCTGATCATCGACCACGCCGGTGCTAGGTCGTGCCTCACTGAGTCCGGCACGAGGATTATCAGCGTCGGTGTGCTGCGATTGTGGGGCGGTTGGCTCGGATTGTAGAGCGGAGGCCTTCCTCTTCTCGCCCGCCTTCAGTTTTTGTGGCTCTTCGTCAATAAAGCTGGAGCTTGGCGAGTATAGGTTAAAGTCGACATAGTTGCTGCTGTGAGCACCCGAAGTCATGTATGGGAGAGTGGCCTCCTGGCTGTCTGACTCCAGGAAGGCGAGTGAGTTGTCGTTGAAGGCAGTGAAGTCGCCCTGTGCAAGTACGCCCGAGCCCACCACAGGAGTCAGTGGCTGAACTGGAGAGTCGAAAGAGTCGGATGAGCCGGAAATGGCGGGAGAGAACTGGTTCTCGGTGCCCAAGAAGAAGTCGAAGTCTTGTGGCACAGCACCATAGAAGTCCTGTGGCACGTTCGCGCTCATTGGCTCTGGGTTGAAGATGAGGAACTCGTCCAATGATTGGTCCATGGATGGGAAGCCTTCGAGAGACGCGCTGAAGTTCATGTTCATGTCCAGGTCCATGTCGAAGTCGAAAGAATCGTTAGCAGCGGGGGTGAAGGTTGCGGCTGTTGATTGTGATGCGGGAGTGGGCGGCGACTTCCTGGCCTTCTTCGCGGGCTTGGAGGTAGGCTTCGCATTGGCCTGCGAAGATGGTCGCCTCTTGTGGCTCGGGTCGCAGCGGATCTTCTTCCGCTTGCAGGCATCGCATGCCTTGAGCACCCGCATGAGGTGGGCGTGATCACGCTGCTCCTTGGTCTTGCAGCCACGGGAGACAGAGTTGGTCACGTCCTGACCGTCCGAGGTGAGGATCTTCATGCCAGGCAGGTCAGAGTAGTCAGTCTTCTTCGCTTTGATGGCAGGTGTCCGAGACGCTGCCCTCGGTGCCGGGGTTGAGGGCTGCGATGGCGAGCCGAAGCTCATGTTGGACATGGCCGGGGATGGGCTGAAGGCGGAGTTGGCCGAAGAGGTTGTGGCCAGAGCGGCGTTGATCTGCACAGGGTAGTACTTGAAGTTCTCCCCGCTCTGGGCGGAGAACTCGAAGAAGTCCATGGAGATGGTAGCCCGCTTCTCCTGGGCAGAAGCTGGACCCGGGAGGTAGGCGTTGATGAGCTGCTCGAGCTCCTTAGTGCCGACGGCGGGCATCCAAGACAGCGGAGCACCGAGACTCGGCTGGAGGATGGAGAAACCCTTCATGGAGCTGTTGGCAGAAGTTGTTCGTGCCATGCTGGCCATTGAGACAATGGGTCCAGGTTATTTTTTGAGATGGTGTGGATTCGCTGAGAGGACTGAGCCGGCACACCGGTTAGTCGGTTGCCTCGTACTAGGATGGCGGAATGGGCCACGCTACGGCTGTGGGCGTATTCGAAACTTACCAGTTCCGGTGCCTGGAAATCCGAATCTGAGGTATCGAGGTAAGATACGTATGAATTGGGACTGTATTTCTTGGATGGTGAGGGTGCTGACAATGCGGCGGTAGCGGAGATAAGCGCTGGTGGGAAGAGCTGAAGGGCAGTAGACGGGCAGTAGACCAGTGTGTCTCTTACGGGTTGCTTGTCTTGCTGCCAGAGCTCTTCAGGCTTGGTAAAGAGATGGTAAGGTGCCTTGGATTCCACTCAGTCTGTTGGATGAAGGAAGAAAAGAGGAGGCAAAAAGTTGAGGGTCTGGTCGCGGGAGGGAGTCATCTTTGATATCTTGAGGCCTTGAAACTCGGGAAGCCTTCCTACGTCTCGACGCAGTCGGCGAGCCCAACTTGGTATAGCTCGGTCATCGTGGTGGCTACGTGATGGTGGCAGCCGGGAAATTAGGACGGTACTGTGGGGTGAAGATGTGCGTTGGCGTGGAAGTCACATCTTAGGACACTCCGCTTGCAAACTCGGAGCGTCAAACCGGATGTCCAGAGGCTGCTGCTTCTCCTCGTCGCGACGCGCAGATGTTGAGAACTACCTAGGACGGACGAGGAGGAGGGACGGGAAACCATTGAGTGCGACCAGCTCAGGCCTGCTATAGAGCGAACTGCCCGTTCAAATCATCTCGCCGTGTTGAGACTGTACCATACTCCGGACCTCCCTCCTCGATGAAGGAAGGCTTCCCCAGCCGCACGGGTGCAAGGCTCCCTTCGAGTCCCGCCTATACACAACTGTCTCGTGGAACTTCCAGATCAGACCATCTGGACTCGGTATGTGAGTTGGTACAAGGTTGGTACAAGATTCCAAAACATAACCACCACAACCCGCCTGAGGGTTGTATGTGTTCTACTATGGCACGCATGGTAGCTATGTTCCCGGACTTGCAACTGTTCCGCCCGCCCTCTTCCCCAGCCCCAAAGTCCTCCTCTACCACAAGCTTACACCCTGACACGTACCTGTCAGCCTTGGCGGGTCCCAAGCTGGCCCACTCATTGGACCAAAACAAGGTTACGTGAGTTAGTTCTCGGCGAGAGAATGGCTGAGTCGATTTCCAGTCCCGCTGCCTGAGCCCTCGACGGCTGCTGACGGTGATTCTTCCTTCCAATTGGTAACGGGCATGGCTTTGCGAGGGCACCCTAACGTTGACTCATAATGTGTCGAACTGTAGTCCAGCCAGGCCTTGGATCTGTGCACGAATTGGCCAATGGGATGGGACGTGTCGCACCGATTGAGTTTCTCCATCAAGGAACCCTTTCATTTCATGCACCTGGCCTCACGACATGTCAATTTAGAACCGCACTTCACTTGCATCCCGGAGTGCGAGTGGGAACAGCGAAAAAAACCATGCTGCCCCACATCATTGTCCCCCGAAAAGATGTCCACCAAGGAACACAAACGTTGCAACGGTGAATTGTTGCCCTCACAAACTCGAAACACTACCTAATGCCGGTATATTCGGAGCCGGTCCCAAAGTCCGGGGAACCCAGCCGTGCCCGTCCACACCGTTCGGCCTGGAAGGAGGGGCATGGACAAGGCAGGCAGAGATGAGATACATAGTACCATCAAAAGAAAGTGCTGCTTGGTTTCTGCTATTATGGTACCAGATTCGGCAAAGTATTCCATTTTTCTAGAAGGCAAGTCTGGACCAGCAGCTATGGTAGTAGAGCCGAAGGATACGTCGATGCTTGGTCACCTATCTAAAGCTTGGACGAGTATCGATCGGATCGAAGTAGGTAGGCATATACAGCCGGAGCCAAATGCAATACTATTAGGGTAATCGATACTTGTGAGTTGACTCCTAAGGTCCATATATAGACCAGAAAAGACGACTGTAATTTTAGACGTCCAATTCTTGATCGTTGACTTGAGCGAAGCTCCCCAACCAAACCCAACCTGCCGTTAAGCATCCGTGCCCGTATGTAGGTATCGTCGCGTGTATCCATGAAGTAGGCTCTCCACCAACCTGTTGTCCACTGTTTGCGCTCGTCGCCTAGACGAATTAGTTGCTGTACTCCTTTTGACGTGGAGCATCCGACCCGTTACTTCGAGTTCTCCCGTAAATTCCCCCGCAACTACGCAGGCTTGCAATAATTCGCAGGAAAGCTTCCCCTCGTCCCCCGTATCTCGCCCGTCCACCAGTCCTGGTCCGTCTGCGTCTTCTTGACGATCTTGATGCGGTCGCCCTCGCGGAACGAGAGGTCGCCGGCGCCCTGGCCCGCGAAATCGTACTGCGCAATCACGTACTCCTCGGGCTTGCTGCTAGGGATCCGCTTCGGAGGGGGCGGTGGAGGCTTCTTTTTGGCTACGACACCGTTGGCACTGCTGCCCTGGGAGAAGTTCGAGGCGACGGTCGAGGTTGGGGATGGTGGGATGCGGCCCCCAAAATAATCGCCTGCTGAGTTATGGCGCAGCTGGGAGGGGGACACGGTACCAGGAGACCGGCCCAGGTCGCTTGCAGTCGTGAAGTCGGTGGGCTTGAGATGACCGCCGTAGTTGGGACTCTTCAAGTCCGGTCTTGGGCCGATCTTCGGACTCGGCTGGGGCGAAGGAGTCCGCGAAGTGGCGGGGGGACCCGGGGAGGAACCTATGCGTGACCGTCCTCCATTGGCACCCGGGATCAGACCAGACGATGTGCGACGCACACCTTCGGTTGGGGGAGGAGCGCTCAGTTTCCGGCCCAAGGGGCCTAAGGGGCCATCATCGAGCCTCAGCGGTTCCTTGAGCCCCTTGCCTCGAGCAATCATTGGTATGAGCTCCACCTGCTTCTTGGCAGGCTGGAAATCCTCGGACCAGCACGCAATAACCTGGTCCATGGGGGGAGGCGGAGATTGGAAGCCATTTTCCTCGCAGTATCCGTGCAAGACAGTATAGTACAAGCCAAGCAGTTCGTTCTGGATCCGGACATGGGTGGCGAGAAGCGGTGGGATGAGGCTGAAAGCGGCCGCGATGATTGGCGGGAGGGTCTCTCGCAGATGCGCATCGGCGATTTCGAACTCCTGGGAACAAGTGTCAGCACGCGGCCTGCAGCCTGATCTTCGGTCAAGGGCACAATCGTACCTCATTCAGATTTGTCAAGTCGTCCTCGGCTTTTGATAGCTGAGCATCTTCCTTGGGCGTCCTGGGCATCTTCCTGTGGAGCTTGTGCACTTTATCCTGGCACTTCTCGACATCCAATCTTTTGTTCTCGCGCTTCTTTATAGTCTTCCGTATTGGCGCTATGGAGTTCCGAGCGTCGAGGGCCGGATTTATAACCAACTTCTCGATGGAGATGATGCCTTCGGTGAGCTCGGACCTCAGTTCCATGTAGGCCTCCTTGAGGGCGAATGTCCGGTGGAGCTGCTCCTCTGATGTTGGCTGGGCCGGGCGGCCGTGGCCATCAGATGCGCCAACTATGGGGTCGTAGAGAGAAGCGTACACGACGGCCATGTCGAGTTGGGACGAGACGAGGTTGTTCCACGATTCTTGCCATGACTTTGTGCTTTCAATTATCTGGGTTGCAGAAAGAAGTGTTAGCGACGTCCCGGCCGACAGCAGAACAGGATCGAGGAGAGAGGCCATTCAGCAGTTACCTTCGCAAGGATACGGTCCGCATCTTCGTAGTCATTCAACAGCACCGAGACCTTGGCATTGTCGCCAGGCCCTTTGCTCATGAGCTTCCCAAACTTTCTCTGCACTGACTGCATTTTGAAGCAATTACCACCAGCCCCGGGGTATTATTAGGTAGTATGAAGAAGTCGAGTATTGTTTAGGAAGTATATAGACTATGGCGCAAGGCTGGAGGAGAGACAGGCGCGAACGATGCTGACGGAGACGCCGAAAAGGGGAAGAATTCGCCAGCAAACACGGGCAGTCTAGCGAAAGTGAAGGAAGCTGTCCAGGCTCAGGCGCAGCTGAGGTGGCATCAGAGTTGTACAAGCGGAGAACGACAAGACGCCAACATTGGTCCAGTCGGACTTTAGAAGAAGTGCAGAAGAAGAGAAGAGAGAGGGCGGCCCTCGGCGTACGACAGAAAGGTAGAAAGTGATGATGTTATTGTTGAAGAAAGCCGCCGAGCCGAGTCGTGTCATGTAAGGAAAGGGAAATGGAGCAGTCCGGGCCGGATTCAGCATGGGAAATTGAGCTGGGAGCTGCCTGCCACGACCTCGGGATACCCCACAGCGGGGGCTAAAACGAAACAGGCACCACCCAGGAATACGATATTCAGATGATGCCGATCATTCCGCCCGAACTTCGAAGAGAAACTGAGATGAACACAGTATAGGTTACAAAATAATACTTGGGCACGGTGGCGGTGCAGCCTGTTGGAAGAGATCCAATATCCCTGCTGAGCTAATCCGCGGATGGAAAATGAGACGGCAGGAGGGCTAAAGTATAGTGAAAACTGGACACACTGCACTTATTAGGTACCTTAGGTAGGTAGGTACCGCGACTTAGGTACCTTGCCAACCTTTTTCACCGGCAGGGTATTTGGATCAAAGAAGTCATATTGTGGAAACTCTATTCAGATTCGAGTAGATTGAAGCCACCAGTTGATGCTTTTCGGTTTTTGGTTTCTAGAAAGTCTGTATAAACAGAAAGCGTCTGTTTGGTCTGTTTGGTGAATGTCTGAGTACTTTGTATTGACGTCAGCCTGGGCTCCTGAAAGGCTGGTGGCAGTGTTGGAGGCGTTACTGCATAATCTGGGCAAGGTCAGCTGACATCGCGGTTGGCGGTCTCAATCGCGTCTCCCGATACTCAACTTTCCCACTCTCGACGCGTCCACCACGACACGCGACTCACGCCACTTGCCCGCAGAGGAGGCATGTGACAGCCGAATTGACGTGACAAGAGGCAGCTACATGATCAAAATCACCATTCTCATCGCCCAGATACACCCGCCATGTCTGCACCCGGACAGTCCAGTCCCCCACCCACGTCCGCCGCGGTGCTCGAGTTCATCTGCCTCTTCACCCACGACCTTCGCCGCAAGCAGAAGCGCTGGCAGGATGGTCGCCTCAAATACCACTCTTTCAACAAGCGTGTCATGGTCTACGACGACCGCGGGAACTTCGTCGGCGACATGCACTGGCGCCGCGACTGGGACTTTGACGAGGGTGAGGAGGTCGAGCTCGAGCGTGGCGGCGTCATTGTGCAGGCCCAGGAGCTGGTGTCACGATGTGAGCAGGACCTGTCGGAGTTGTTGGACAAGAGGGAAAAGGAGAAGGAGCAGCGTCAAATGCAGGCTGGTGCGCGCTTACCGGCCCCGAACGCGTTGCCTCGGACGGTGAACCGACCGCTGACCAGACCCATACCGCCGGATCAGTTCCAGCTGCGACATCGGCCCCTTCACCAGGTCATTGGAACACCATCGAGACATCATGGGAGAGCTGTGGTGCCGAACGAGTCGCCCTTCGAGCAGAGACAACAGGCCGCTGAATCACCAGACGAACGAGATGCGAAGCGTAGGAGAGTCCATAATCCGCCGCCCAGCAAGCGCGGATATGCACAGGCACTCTTCGGCCAACCTCTGACCTTGAGTGCCACGCCAATGAGCTCCGCACCGGTTGTTAGACGCAGACCGATCCAGGAGCGAGATCCGAGCCCAGAAGCCGAGGCCACCATGCTGCGGAATAGCCGCGAGGAGCCCAAGCCACCCTTGAGAGAACAGCCAAGAGCGTTACGCCACTTCAACCAGCCAACTGAGCGAACACAACCGATTGAGACACGGAAGAACGATAGGACAAATCACAATGAGGTGGATGACGACGAGGAGCCTTTTGCCAGACGCAGGCAGGACCGCAGCTTGTCCCGGAAGCAACAGATCCAACGGAGGGAACCAACTCCGGTGGATGACGAGGTGATCGAGATTGACGACCCGGATACAACTCCAGTGGAGCCCACTGCCCGTCCGGAGAGAGCGAAAGATACAGTTCCTAAACCACTGAAGGTTCACAAGAACACGAACGACAGGCCAATGGCTGCCTTGTCCAATGAGACCTCGAAGCGCAACGCTATAAGGCCTGATCTAACAGGGAATGTATCGGAAGAGGAGCTAGAAAGGCGGCAAAAGGTCTCCAAGAAGCAGGACAGACTTGCCAAATCGAAGCAGTCGAAGACAACGGTGCCCAAGCCTGCTGGGAAGAAGGCCGTAGCTGAGTCCTCTGCCCAGGAAAACAGTGACGAGACCCAAGCTGGGGCATTTTCAGGGAGGCGATCCGAACCCGTCACAGAACTTCGAATCAAGTCGCGAAAGAAGCGCGGGCTCATGATGCTGTCGGACATGCCCAAGAAATCCCGTGGAAAATCCTCTGGCAACGCAACTGCCACTCTCGCTGCAACTGAGCACACCAAGGCCAAGGAGGTTGAAGATGAAAACGTCCCTTGCTGGTCTCCACCTTTACAACCATGTGCAGAATCAGACACAGAAGAGTTTGGCCCAAAGGACAAGACGACTCTCCAGCGCACCATCTCAACGGAGCTTGGGGAAGACGACCCTTCTCGGTCATCAATGCCACAACCGCGCGCAGAAATAGAAGCATCGGAGTCCAGGCGCAAGGGTAAGACCGTGGCCCAGCGAACAGTCTCGAAGGAACTCGGAGAAGACGATGATCACTTTCGAGCAGCATCTCCTACACCACCCAATTCAGATAACCGTGCTGCAGATCAAGCAGTTGAAAACTCGGTCGAGGACGTGGATTTCCTGGGATCCATTCAAGACGACGACTTTGGAGCCGAAATTCAGATGGACGCTGACGACGTCGCTGCGAAGCCGGTTGATGACTTCGCTCCGAATCCCATCAGCACCTTGTCACCACAAGGTAAGGTCTACGATCCATATCGGCTACCTTCGTCTTCCCCTGAGGAACAGTCTGAGCTTCCGTCTCGCATCGCATCTACCCCAAATACCGGACGTGCCAGAGCCTCAACCTCTCACGATATTCCTGACGCGCGGCAGCCTGCAGACAATGGCAAGAAAGTGAAGAAAGCAAAGAGGCCCAGGCTTTTTCTACGTAAGGTGGTGCTTGACGAAGATGACGAGCTGGATGTACAGTCTGGGGCTCCAGAGCAGGAAAGGCTCGATATCGATGAGGCCATCGATATTGATCCTGATCCTGACGTGAACCTGGCGGCTGCGAGGAAGCAAGAGAGGATAAAGAAAGCCACCAAGAGTAACTCCGAAGCCCACGAAGATTTGGAGGAAGATGGCTTTGGTTCGAGTGACGATCACATCAATCCAAGGAAGCAAGCAAAGCCCAACAAGGCCTTGAAAGCTACCAAGAGAAAGTCGAAGGTTCAGGACAAAGAGCCTGATATCGAGTCGGAAGACGAACAGCCCACCAAGCGCCGAAGATCAACCCGTAAGACATGCGGTCGTGCCGCAGACCTTGAACAGACACCTCTGCTTAGCGAGCAGGATGACTCTCAAGCGGAACCTACTTTCAAGAGGCCCCACAAGAGCAAGACGCACAAGACCTCGGAAAACCGCCCACGCCTCATGACGGTCAAGAAAGGTGTCAAGAGCAGAGAGCTTATTGGCTTCAACTTCCCGGCGCCGAATGCGCCTCTCGGTCTTAGAGGGATCGGGGTGCCGTTCAGTATCATGTCTTCGACTGCGAACGAGTCGATCCAGAGGAGGATTGACAACCATGCTGCCATAGAGCTGTCACCTGATCCTACGTTTGATGGTTTCAATGAGGGAATGCCGGCTACTACTTTGGATGCGTCGGATACAATTATTGAGGTGGATGAGGTGCCTGTTGATGCACTGTCGCCCACGGCAAAGTGCAGTAACAGGTCTCCCGAACCAGCCACACTACCTCGCGGGCCAACAGTCATGAATGGAAATGATAACAGAGCCCGTCCCAAGGACCAGGAAAAGGCACCTGCTCCTGTCGACCCTGAATACGTATCTTCCACAGAAGACAACGGTGTCCTGAAGGATGGCATGGCAGGACAGAGGAAAAAAGAGAATGCCAGATTTGAGGAAACATCGGCTCCAGACACGTCTTCGCCAAAAGAGTTACCTGCTTTACCGGTTCCACAAGAAAATAATCCCAGCAACAAAGCGCAAAGCGCGGATGCGACAGCACGGCAAGTCACGGTTGAAATACCGTGGGAGAAGGAGAGACAGGGCTCGCCAACGGCTGGTGTGTCGAGGGCCAACACATCTGTCGAGAAGGCCACTCCCGCTCTTCGACGACAGACATCGATTGCGTCAAAGGCCTGCGGTCTCGAGCCGCAATCATCGGAGCCCGTCTCAGAAGCAGTGGCTGGCGCGGTACCGACGTCAATAAACAAGGTTGCAGCTTCGAAGCCGTTTGTTCCACCTTCGAAGAAGCACACACTTGCCCCACAACAACAGGGCTCGAGCACCATCAGCGTCAACACGAGCGACGAACTAACAGAAGAGTGCGAGCTCGAAGGCATCACTGGGGCTAGCTCTGCGGTGGTCTTTGCCCTGCCAGCCTTGAAGGCGCCTGAACAGAGGGCAACTCCTGCTTTTCGACGGCAATTGTCACGCACCGCCTTACCCAACACAGGGACCAAGCAACCAGAACACGACCATAACGCAGAGACCACGCGCGAAACTCCTACAAGAGAGCCACTGCAACCAGTTGAGGCAGTCGCCCAGAAGCTACCGCCTGTTCTTCGGAGACAGCCTCCGACCTTCAAACCACCTGCCAAGGCGAGGACCAACACCCTTCAGCATGACATTGGGACGAGTCTCCGACAAAAAGATTCGGTACTAAACGCTGCGGTTACAGAGTCTGAAAAAATGCAACCAAGCAATTCCACTGGTGTACTCTGCCGACAGCCCCCCAACAATGCGGTCGACGAGAATACAGAGGCCGAGATAGCGTCAGACGGCCGAGACGCAGCAGCGAGCACTCGGGCAGACCGGGAATCCACTGTGTCAGTCCAGAGACAGAAATCTATCGGTCTCCACCGCACAGTCTCAGTCACCAGGCGCATCAACAACCTCACCGCCGAGCCACCTCAAGTCGCGCCTACCGACAACCCAACATCAGCCGAGAGCAGCACGAAGCCCGCCTCCATCGCCCGCATAGTCAACCCGGCGTCCCGAGGTCGCAAGGCAGCCCTCAAATCTGACGCAAAGGGCCAGGTACCTCAACGGGTCGTTCCACCAACTCAGCCTTCCGCGTTGGTCCCGATCTCTACAGCGGACTTCGCGTCGACGCCGATCGAGGAGCCGCCGAAGAAGGCTGAGAGACCCAAGAAGAAGATGACGTTCCCTGGCTTTCAGTCGGCGAGGGATGAGGGGCCGTGGAGTAGGGAGGCTTTTGATTTGTTGGAGAGTGGGAGGCCTGGTTGAGGTAACGATGAACGCTTGTGCAGTGAATACACGCCGCCGTTGTTGAATCTACTTCGGCCAAGGATGACCAGAACACCGCCCATTCTGGGAGAACTTGGAACTCGTCATGACCATTGCTTCACTGTCTTCACGACGAGCACTTGATGCAGATTCTTTCAGGGTCTTCAAGCTCGTATGGATCGCTTGGGGGGCAGGATTCAGGTGCCATACTGGGCATAGACAGACGTTGGAACTACCTAGTTATAAGTCGCACTTGACAACATACCTATTCATGTTGCTACCAAAGAAAACGGTGAGGTACATGGTACCACACCCCGTCTCACAGCCGTTGTGACTCTTCCTGGCCGGCTATCTCTCTTTCCCCGACAATGAATTCACTTACTTCGCCATTCTGGCCGCCGGCACTCGCGCAATCCCCACATTCCTCTCCGACGAGATGTTAGCAAAACTGTCATGTCGCTCCCGAGGCAGAATATCATCCGTGCTCGCGTCGCCTTCACTCGACCTCCCCATCGCCACCGTCGTGGTGACCAAGATCCCCCTCTGCCGCGCGGCAACCTCCCGCAACGAAATCTCACTGCCATCGCCACTGTCACCGCCCATGCCAGCCTCGACCATCGTACCCACCTTCTCACCCCCAAACCCATCATCAAACCCCTTACCCCGCCCATAACTATGCAAATTATACATTCCCCCGCTCCTCTGTCTCTCCCGGTGGGGATGACTACCCCCTGCCCCCATCTTTCCCCTCCCACCATCCACGCCACCGAGCACGTACCCGCCACTCCCACTCCCACCGCCGCCGCCGCCGCCGCGGCGCGCCCCGATAAGCGACTTGAGCCAGGGCATGTGCCGCCTCACGAAGGGCTTCAGCATCGCGAGGCAGTTACACAGGATGCCGATGTTGATCTCGACGGCGGACCACACGGTCGCGCTGCCTTGTGTGTAGAGGACGTCGGTGTTATTGAGCATTGCGCGTACGTAGGCTATGCGGACGCAAGAGGCTATGACGGCGCTGTTGTCATTTTTCTTTTGTCAGCAACGTAGACTGCGGAGCAAGGATGGAGGGAGAAGGAAGCAAAGCCTACCCAGAGCCCAGCGCCAGTATGCAGCCCACGGCGATCTTCTGCTTCCTGTCCATCTGCAGGCCCCATAGTGTTATCATCGGCATGATGATGAGAACGGCGTCCGTGCTGATGTTGAGGATGGCCTGTGCGAGGGCCAGGTTGTTCAGGCAGGTCGTGTTCCCCGTGCGCAGCGGGTTGCACAGCACGGACAGGAAGATGGTGAAGATGAGCGTGTAGACAATGCAGATGAAGGCAATGACGTATAGGGCGAGGCGGTAGCGGTGCCCTGGGTTGATGCGGTGGTAGAGGACGACGAGGGAGAGTTTTGCGAGGGTGGGCGGCCAGAAGTAGGATACTCCCAGGAAGAGGAGCATCTGTGGATGGTGTATAAGTATGATCCCCCGGTGAGATGGCAGAGAATGTCTAGTGTGCGTGTGTGTGTGTCTTGGAAGCGAACATACGTTTTTGTAGCACTGCAAACCTTCTGCGGTCACGCTCCAGAGGTGTTTACCGAAGCCGCAGGACATCACTTTGACCATGCCTATGAATGAGGCGAGGTAGACTGCCCACGATGCGATGAGGAAGACTATGGGATAGACGAGTAAGTGCATGTTCAAACTCTGTTGCTGTGCTGAAACCACTTACAGGCGTCTAGGCCAAGATTTCGAATCAGACATATCCCAGTGTACAATCTGAGAATGAGACCAATCGTGGCCAGAACAGAGGTCGTGATGTACACGGCCAAAATGGTGACCTGAAGGTCCGAGGTGCCATAGAAATCTGGAGTCTCGCCCTCGGGGGCGGGCATCAAGCCAACCAGAGTCATGTTTCCTGGTCAGGCAGGATTGAGGAGGAAATTCAGGACTTGACCTCACATGGGCAGGTTGCGTGGCTGTAGGGGCACCCGACGACATTTTATTCAAGTCTGTTCTAATTCTGTCTGCAGCTCGATTCCCAGCGTCACTCGGGGCTTGATCAATATATAAGAGAAGGCAATTTTCAGCGACGCAGGTGTTGTTCACACCCAAGCCATGGGGTCTACCACCTACGACAGTAGTCAGAGGCGTCCATGTCGACAGATGGCTTTTGCGCATCCACCACGCCTATGTTGCTACCTTCTTATGTTAGACAATGCTCAGGGGGCGGTTTTCTTGGTCTCGAGGGCACTACTACTGGTGAGTGTTGGTTGTTCGGGATCACGGAGCCGGCGACTAAGTATTTCAGCTGGGGTTCGCTTGTGTATCATTTTTGGACGGTGGATCGACCTACTAACAATTCTCATTTCGATAACGAGTCTGTTTCCATCTCGAGCGGCTTCTCCTTTCTATTCTTGTTCTTGTTCATCGTCTAGTTTTGGCCCCCTACATGAACGAGGAGTATAGAAGGGAGAGAGGGTTGCATCCTGGGCCTTCAATATAGACGGCTGCGTGCAGAAGATGCGACACTATCCTGCGTGGCCATGAAATGGCATGCGATCGACACGTCCTCGTACACATGGCCAGGTGTGGGCTACCAATGGGGAGGCATCTCCTCGACGGGTTTCGATCCCCTGGGCTCATGTGGCTGTTTCGGGTCAACTCTGCTAAGCGATGGACCACTGAGAATTGCAGCACGTGGCGCGGTGATATCAAGCATGGGTGTGGTGCTGGCTTCCCAATGGAAGACTCCCAAGTTTGCTTGCAGAGCGGATAGGTCATATCTGGATCCACGTTGGTGTCGGCCGACTTGTGTGAGGTTGACCGGGTCGTTGGTCCCAAGTCCCCGCGAGATGCTTCAGCTGCAGTGACCACAAAGACATTTCTCCTCTCTTGCCAAGCTGAATTCGTCAGCCAGTAAGTAAACAGTCTGAAATATCAGCCCGGGACGCCCTGCTCCCTCGAGCATCCTGTGACTGCTGCCTTGTTGTTTTTTGTCAAGTCATTTCCAAAATTTCCTGGCCGCCAATCCTCCCCCATCTGCTATCCGGTCTCCGTCTCGTGTTGGCCCTGAAGTTTTCACCAACGAAATTAGACTCGTAGAAAACGTCTGTGTGCTACCACATATCACGATCTATCACAGCCAGAAATGGTTTCTTCTCAGGGGTCTCTCGGTTCACGCGCGGAAAAACGTCAGGACGTCTGTCTTCCAGAAGCAAGCCACAACCCCTCGATCTCTCTCGAGTCCGATGCCAACGATCCCCTCCCCCTCCTCGTCGAGGAAATCACCCCGGCTTGGCTGTCCAAGATCCTCAACGTCAAGGTCGAGGCACTCAAGCTCCAGGACGTCATCCACGGCTCCGGGAGCAAGGTCCTCGTCGAGGTGACCTACGACGAGCCGGCTTCCAAGGACGTGCCCCCGACCCGCCTCTGCGTCAAGGGCGGCTTCAACCCCCAGCTCCTGGAGAAGCTGCCCACGCTCTTCGCCGTCTACCGGCTCGAGGCCCAGTTCTACCACCACATCGCGCCGCGGATCCCAGGCCTCCGCCTCATCCCTGCGTACTGGTGCGGCGTCGACCACCCGCGCGGCAGAGGGCAGGGCATCGTGGTGCTGCGGGACATCAAGGCCGGCGGCGGCGACGAGGGAGGAAGAGGGGCGGGCTGCACGTTCGGCGACCCGCTGCGCACGTGGCCCGTGTCGCGGGTGCGCGCGGCGCTCTCGCAGCTCGCGCGGCTGCACGCGGCCACCTGGGGAGGGGGCGCCAACCAGGCGGGCCTGCAGCAGCAGCAGCAGCAGCATCAGCTGTCCTGGGTGCCGCGGCGCGAGTTCGGCATGCGCGACGTCATCAGGGGCATGATGGGCCCCGAGAGCTGGGACGCGCGGTTCGCGGACCCGGCGGTGCGGCCGCCCATCCCCGAGACGTTCTGGGCCCACCGCGAGCGCATGATCCGGTGTCTGGAGACGCTGTGGGCGGCGACGGCGACGACGACGACGACGGGCGGGAAGATGGTGTGCATGGTGCACGGCGACACGCAGGTCGGGAACACGTTCATCGACCTGGACGGCCAGCCTGGGTTCTTGGATTGGCAGTGTATTCATGTCAACTCGGCGGCGCACGATGTCACGTATTTCATGACGGGTGCGTTGACGATCGAGGACAGACGAGAGCATGAGAGGGCGCTGTATACGTTCTACTTGGTCGAGTTGCACAAGGCAGGCGGCCCAGAACTCAACATTGATGATGTGTGGGATGTGAGTCTTTCTTGTTCTGCTGAATCTTCTCTACACTGACCTGTGTTCCCTTCCACTGAGCTGACCTCGTTTCAGGAGTACCGGAAATACCAGATGCAAGGCTTTGCGTGGGCTCTTGCGGGACCCATGATGCAGCCCAAGGAGGTTGTTGATGCCATTTCTCAGCGGCACTGCGCTGCTATTCTGGACCATCAGAGCCTGGAGTTGCTGGAGAGCCTTGCGGAGTCTTGAAATGTAAACTGCTGAGCATCTGTGTGAAGAGCTGCTGCGTTGGTTGGTATTCCATTCAACGAGTTGATAAGTGTATATAGGTTCAGCCACTCATGGAAGGATCCGATTTCCATTCTGCTCTAGACTTGCTGTAGACTCCTTCTTTAGGTACCTATGTATCGAAATGAAACTCAGTCGATGGTCGAGGCCTCACTCATCGCTTCCTCGCAACACTGGTCGAGGACAGCCAGCAGCTCCGTTCGATACGCCATCAAAGCCGCTTTGCTCATCTTCGACACGTCTGGCCACCGGTGTCGGCATCTAGTGTTTGTGAACAGGGTCTCGGCCAAGGGAGCGTCAACACACCATCCCGTCGTCCCGATCAGGTCGGCAACCAGGCCGTCCATGCGACCCTGCTCCTGAACAGCCACATGCTTGCGGGCCGCCGCCGTCAGACTCCCCATCATCGGGGGTTCACTGCCCCTCCGAAGCACCACTCGCGCCTTGCCCTCGTCCGTCGGAGACACAGCGAGGTACGAGGGCTCGGGCGCCACCGTCTCCGAACACGAAGCGAGTCCCCGGGTGACGGCGCCAGGCTCCTCCAGTCTTGCCCGCCCTCTGCGGCCAAACCGTCGAGGAAGATCCCCAAGTGCTCTGTACGCGCTGCCCGTGGTGCTGCCCGGCTCGGTTCCCCAGGTCGAAGCAGTCCCACGGCGTGCATGGAACTCCATCGAGACCCGCGTCCATGAGGCGCTCCCGGGCCGCTGTGCGAGCCTCTTTGCTGTTGATGGCATGCGAGCCGACCATCTGGTCGACGATGCGCGGGACCTTATCTGGCGTGTGCTGTCGTTGTCCATCTGCTAGTCGGCAAATAATCGTGCTGCCAGGCTCGGGATCATCCATTATCCCAGGGGAGGATGTCCCAGGAAAGGCTACAGGTGAAAGTTAACATCGATATCATGTTGGCAATCATGCTCAGAATCCAAGCATGTTTCGCCTGTTGCCTGGCGATCTCACTTGTTCAATTATTTGCCGTCTCAGCTTGAGACTATTTCCTATTAGTATATGTACAAGAATGTAAGTGGGTGATGTTACACATCTCCTTCTCTCTTCCAGCTCCCCCGGTTCTCACAATTCAAGGTATCCGACAGCGCCTATCCTCGCTTTGTATATCAGGTGGAGGGGTATCCAAAAAAGTGCCAAAAAAAAAAAAAAAAAAAAAAAAAAAAAAAAA
>MUZH01003984.1:0-33836 GCA_003012965.1 Juglanconis oblonga | reverse complement strand
CCCCCCCCCCGTCTATGACCAGTGATGCTCTTATTGACTCTGCCAATGTCATTCTCTAGCCTGCCGGTAAATGCGTTCTGGGACTTGACGATCCCCGACGAAGCCACTACGAGATATGGATTCGGTTCTCACGATTTGAACATTCTCGTCATAACCTATCTTGGCCACGCCACATCCAACATGTTCCTAGATCTACTCGTTTTCGCGATTCCTCTGCCGGTCTGGCTTCGAAAGAATGTGGAAGCAAAAACACGCGTCGCGCTGTGGGGACTTTTCTTGCTGGGAGCACTGTGGGTACCCGCCCCCTTTGGATGGCGTTGCTTTGGGCGAAACGGAGCTCCACGATTCTGACACGTCCGTATACAGCGTTAATCTTTGCTCTATCTGCCGCCTGGTCATAATGGTCGATACGCGAGCGGGCACATGGCCGACCTTCGACCCGACCTGGTATGGAAGCTCGTCCATCGTGGTGGCCGCGTTGGAAGTCAACCTCGCGACGATATGCGCCTCCCTGCCTGTCTTTTGGCCCATTATCAAGGAAAGTTGGGAGAGCAGGAGAATCATCGTGACGCATGAGGTGCAGATCACAAGGGAGTCACGCAAATATGATGACTTCAGCATAATGGAAGAACATGATATGCATTCGCTGATGACGTCTTCGAGCTCCAGACCGTGGGAGCGCGTGGACGAGGACCACCATATAAGTGTGGGAAGTGGGCGATCTTCGAATGGCAGACTGTCTAGCTATGCTCAGAATTAAGAGTCATAGGTAAACTCGTGGAGGTAAAGTTTGAGAAAAGGACGACATTAACTGGGCGATCGGGGCACTCACTTTCCAGAGTAAACTTGACTCCGGAGCACTTGTACAAGAACATGATCCAGAATCCAAAACGAGACATTTGCGGCAAGACAGGAAGCTAGAGGTGCATAAGGCGGGTCAAATCGTGAAGCCGTCCCGGTCTTTTTTTGTTTTGTTTTGCATGTCTTCGCGCAACAGGGCTAACCAAACCTGGGGAGGATTCGGTAGGTAAGCTCGGCATGAATCCAATCGCAACACTGTATATATCAAGCGGCGACAGGGATCGATTCCTCCTGGCCAAAGCCCGCTCTTGCTAGTCTTCGATCTTGACAGCTAACTAGGTATGGATCCACGAGTCCCAACTTCATGCTCCGGATTCCGCCACGACAATGACTGAATACCAGATCACCGGGTGCGCTGTGCAAGACGCAGCCGCGATGGCGCAGAACAACATTCCTGCTTTCTGGCAAGATGTCAACTGGAACTACTGTTGGCGACATTCCATGCTGGAGCGGCTCGTGCAGGCGACCGAGCTGCGCTACCCTCGGAACCAGCTGCTCAAGAAAAGAGGTAACCCTACGACACTTCAAGGCTGTGGATTCTGCGACGGGCAAGCTTGTCGGCTATATCCGCTGTATCCTTGCCCCACAGCATTGCAAGCATGATGACGGCAGTGTGGTTTGGCCGGAAGGGCAGGTCCCTGCTGTCACTGTTGAGGAGGAAGAGGCCTTCAATAAACAAGCCGCGTACGCTGACTGGAAGCCAGCTGAGTTTGAAGGGAATGACTCGGATGCGAAGATTGGGAAGAGGAAGGATGAACTGCTGGCTGCCAAGGAGTACATCGGTGCCCACCTACCTATAATTATCCCCAGTGCGTCTTGCTGGTGTTGGATCACTCCCTGACCATGTGGATCTAGTTCTCGACTACCTTGCCGTCCACCCGGAACAGCAAGGAAAAGGGATGGGAACCGCTCCGGTTAAGCATGGCATACAAAAGGCGCAAGAACTGGGCATCGACATCTTCATCTTGATCTTCGCCAGTGGCTTCGCAGTAGGTATAAGAACACGGGCTTCAAGCTGCTGGAGTCCATAATCCAGGATGCAACGAGGTTTGGCGGAGATGACCACTATGCCGTTCAATTCATGGAGTATAAGGTGGAAAAACTGTGATAGGGACTTCTTCAGAATAGGAGATTTCTACAACACTGCTGGCTAAATGGAAAATTCCTTGAAAATAGAATGGGGCAAAAAAGGGGGAGGGGGTTGCGATAGTGCTATTGGTCCTTTCATTTGATACCTAGATTCGTCGTTGGCATGGCTGTGTAATAAAAGAAGAACAATCTCAAGCACTTAGACATTTATCAACAAGGATGGGAAATTTGTCGATAAAGACAAGAAGACTGATTTATTAAGCAGGGATATCTACGCTAACCACGCAGTCGGGTTAGTCCCACGGTGGGTACGAGGCTATTTAGTTTCTTATGTGGAGTCCGGGGTTTGCCGCAAGGAGGACTGCCGGAGCAAAGTATAATCGCAGGATTAGGTCGGAGGCGGCCTCGAGGATAAACGCTTCAATCAAAAGAATATACGAATAAAAAAGTATGAAGTATCAGACGCGCCTTAAAACCCGAGCAGGCTATAAGTGATATATTAGTCGACTACCTAGGTAAGGCCGAGGCAGTAAGAGGAGGTCCGGTCCTTATTATTCTAGTTAAGGTCGAGTAAGAAGCATCTATAGTAAGTCTAGGTTTCCTTAATAAGATAAGCTAATTCCTAAGCCTATTAGGCACATAATAGTATATTATCGGCAAGTACTTAAGCTACTACATATTTGCGAGAAGCCGAGCCTCGGCTTCTCCCACTCCGTGGGAGTGGGCCGAAAGGACGCAGTAGGTCAATGATTTGTGCAACGAAAGAGACGTCAAGAACCTGCTCGAGGGCTCAATATTCAAAGATATAAACAAGGATCGCCAACTTAAAGAGGTCCGGTACAAACCGAAACCGGACAAACAATGGGTCAATTTCCCTAAGGACGTAGGATTCAACAACGGCCTGGCACCTCCGAAACCAGACCGCACCGAAGGTTATATGCGCAATGTAATGCCACCGAACATCCAGACCCTCGGGGGGTCCGCAACCCTTGTCAAGGACGACACGCCTTTCGTCGCCCTGCCTCGTTTTGCCGCCGAGGTTAAGGACTGGGGCAAGACCATAAAGCAGGCCGAGCTACAGGCAGGTTATAATGGCGCGGCCATAGTCTACGCCCGCAATCACGCCCTTAATTATATGGGACAGCCAGACCCACCTCGATATGCGTCCGTCGTCACTGCTGCAACTAACGGCCGCAAATGGGGCGTATATGCCCATTATGCCTATGAGAACGAAACCGCGAAACGGCAGGAGTACATTCAGGTCAGTTACCACGTCGTCCCATCGAGTACCTGTATACTTACTTATGGATGCCACAGTATCCAATGGCTTCTGGTAACCTACTCAGGCATGAGGACGTCAAGAGAGGCCGCAAAGTGCTGAGAAACGCGCAAGACTGGGGACGCGAACAGTCCACAGACATGAAGAATCGTCTTCGGAAGCACTACGATACCAACGGTCTGGGACAGCCCCAGTCGCCCATTCCTCAAGACACCACCCAGCTCGCGAGCTTCGTCGAGCGTCTCAAGCGGTCTGGCGTCGAGCAAACGCGATAGAAAAAAACCAGTTCCGCCTATGCAGAAACTACGTGCTCCGCAAGCTCCTTCCAGCTCGTCGAGCGTTGTATCTGGCAGTGGTACCAAGGACCGCAGTGACTCGTCTACCAGAAGAGCCACACCGCCACCTCAGAGTCGATCGAGCACTGCATCAAGCAGATGTGACGATGATCGTCGTGCATCACCCAGAGATCAAGCCAACCCGCGGTCCCCGCCGAGTAGCTCCCGGCCTCAGGCACCGAGATCTTTAGGCGCACCCGCATCCTCTGATGACCGCCGATCATCCCAAGGGCGAGCGGGTATTAGTCGTGATCAAGATCCATACCGCAATCAGTATCGTGATCGGTCTCCCGATCATCGATCCAATAGTGGTATCCAGCCCGTTCAAATGCGCCGCTCATACAGCTTGGAGGACAAGGTTAGGCAACCGCGACAGCAGGACAGAGAGAAGGGCAGGAGCGTGACAGAGACCGAAGGGATGATAGGCATGAGCAGGACTCTGCAAGTGGCTCCTCGACGACCAGCACTAGAGTGTCGATAAACAAAGTTGATCGTTGAGGCTCCTCCGAAGTCAACTGGAGCAATTTTTCAGCGGGACTATTCGATAAAGCCGAAACCTGTGCGCCGGGACTGAGAGTTTGTGTGAGCCTATGAGTGGTATCATGCTGGGATGACTGATGCCGCCCCAAATACAAGGTAGGATGCGATTTTGATAAGTCTGCATCTGAAGATGAAATTATATGCTACCTGAAGGAGAGACAAACACCGCATCATTATCGCGCTCTTCAACCTCACGGTCGGGGTCGGCGAGCACAGAGGCGTAGAATCTTGCGCCGTATCTCGTGGAGGAGCCTATCCGTGTTGATATTGGCGCGGTGGCGGCATCATAGGTCCGGTTGATGCAATTGTGCGCAAAGCGCATGGACCATGGAAGAGCTGACCGTGGAATGCGGTCAACGTATCAGCCCAAATAAAAGCTGCAGAGACTAGCCAAACTTTGAAGGTAAGAGGAATGGCCGAAATGAGAATATACAGCTGTGGCCCCTTGCGGCAATCCAGATGCTTGACCAAAACGATCCACTCGACTGCACAAAGATGGGGTGGGTTCAGGCTTCTATTTGAATGGAACCTTTACCTCAGCCTCGTGTTAGCGAGATGGTCGCTTGCAGGGACCCCCTTGCAGGTTCCGACAAGGCTGACTTCGAGTTTCCATGAACGTTGCCCGGGTTCCAACATTGGCTGCGGGGAGGTGTGTGGAACTTTAGCCGGAGGACCACAATTCTGCAATCCAAATGCAGGCTCTTCATTGAAAAAGACTAATTTGATTAGGTAGAAGAGATCTATTTCACAATACTTGATTAGAGTATATTCAACCGAAATTCATGCAAGTCTCAGTAGTAGTAGGAGTAGTATTTAGCTGTTTGACAGGTTGTGGGCGGGCAAACAAGAGGGGATAGCGAGAGACTACCTAGGTAGTAACCTAACTCAGAGTATAAACTCTGATAGGCTAGTTATTCGAATGAAATT
Source organism: Juglanconis oblonga (assembly GCA_003012965.1). Taxonomy (NCBI): domain Eukaryota; kingdom Fungi; phylum Ascomycota; class Sordariomycetes; order Diaporthales; family Juglanconidaceae; genus Juglanconis; species Juglanconis oblonga. The sequence goes on along the minus strand of MUZH01003984.1, from coordinate 28,805 downwards.
GACCTGTCCAGTGATCTTATGATTGATCATGAGTACTAGCACCGAAACTGCTTTGATTTATTCGGTATCATTGTTCCTTCGTAACGGTATGAACTGATACAACTCGTATGCCGGAGTGTGTTGGCGTTAGTTAGCCAAACTATCAAGTCTTTCGGCTCAAGACAGTGCCTCAACACGACATTCTTGATCCACCCGGTTGCGAATTAATGTCGGGGGAAAGATCTCACCGACAGATGCGGTGCCCGTGAGCTATGACTACAATAATTGGAGGACATAATCAAAGTTTACGAAAGGGGTTCCACGACACAGAAAGAAATGAAAATCTCGTTCGTCCGAGTGGGGGGGACTACCCCAAATATGAGAAATAGACAAGCAAAACAAACGAGCAAACAAGAGCACCAGTGATTGCACTAAAATGACGAGCCAACGAGAAAATAAGTTATTTGCGAGAAAGGCAAACATGATAGCAAAGGGTACTAGAATGAAGAAGACTCACTGGCCTAGGTATTCTGGAACGGAAATTCAATGTCTTTCGCTTTCTCGTAAGGGTCCACATCCAGTCAAATGGGGACCATTTAGCCGGGTAGCGTGATGAGCGAGCAGTACGTTGGGGCCGCATACGAAGTTTCCGCAAGACCAGGGTTCATGCAGGCGTCATTTGGATACGGACAGCACTCCGACTCAACGGTGGTCGTATAGACTGTGAAGCTTGCTGCGCTGCTCGGTGGCACAGAGCTTGAGAGTGGCGGCAGGGTGGGCTGAGTATAGATTGTGCTGGTGGTTGTCCCAGATACCACCGTGGCTGTCGCTGTCACCCATGCCGTTTCTATGATTGTGGGAGTTGGCATCGTTGTCGTAGCCAGCATGGTTGTCTCTATGATGCTGAGGACAAACGAAGCTGTCCTAAAGACACCGTTTGGAGTGGATTCGCTGCCTGTAGCTGCCGAGAAACCTGTCCACGTGCTCGGCAAGTAGTTCGGCGAATTCGCCACATACACCGCGGACGACGCGGACGACGCGGAAGATGTGCCTCCTGATGAAGGTACAGGACAAGAGAGGCCGTCGCGCTTGAGATTGGGGAAACCCTCGACCTCTTTACACTTCTGAGCGCCAAATGCCACTGTGATTTCACCGTCAGTATCGAGTTGCCAGCGACATGGATCAGACAGGATATAGGAGAACTAACTGTTATAGATCACATCGACTTTGTCTGGAATGGCCCATGGAAACGATCGCGGGGTTGGGAATTTCTTGAGGGTATCGAGCGCCTTATTGACAATTTCGCTGACGGGAAGACGCTGGTAGGCGTAAGTGTTACAGACCATGGCCTTAATACGCTGTCCAACAGAACCCCCGGAGCCGCCGAAGGTGAAGGGGTTCTCCTTGTCACTTGGCCATGGGTAGCTGAACATGTACGCAGCAAGACCAGCCTGTCATATAACCCATGTATCAGTCTTTGCGCGTGCTTTCTATTGAATTGGAAATGAAAATACTCACAACCTGAGGAGCTGAAAAGCTTGTGCCCTCCCGGAGCCTCATCGCGTCGGGAGCACCATTCGCGTCGCATGTATACACGTCGTCCGCCTGGGCCCAAACAGAGATCGTAGCGTCCGAAGTTCCCGAGCCGGGCCTCGCGCCCGGTGGCGTAGTCCACTCCCAAATCGAGCCGTCATGGTAAGTCCCGCCCACGACGATGTACGGGTTGTCGTCCGTGGCAAGCTTCTGAGGAGATTGTTCTGCCTGGTACTTCGGGACACTATCGGTCGTGTAGCTGTACCCTGAATTACCCGCGGCCATGACAATGACGGTTCCTTCTTGATCTTGTCGTTGGAAGAAGAACTGGAAAAGCCGGCCGGCGGCAGAGTCTTGAGACAGAACTATGCTCAGGTTGATTACCCTCTTGCCGTACGGCATGAGTTCAGAGTTCGCCTTATCTCGAATGGCAGAGAAGGCATCCTGAAGACCAGAGAGGGTGATGCCGGGCTGGCGCTTCTCGCCTGTGTGTGTATTGACGTAGTATCCCTCGGGCTTGACAAGGAGGAGGTTTGCATGCTGAATGAGACTTGTCAGCAAATGTCGGCATTCAGCGGAGTTGGGAAAAGAGGACTTTGACTTACCGAGGCTACACCCGTACCCAACCCGCCGGCTACACACGCAACGCCTGTGCCGTGTCCATATGATTCCTCGTCTGGAAGGTTGTCATCAATCACAGCGTCCGCATATGTCCAGCCTTGATCAATTTCAAATTGATGAAGCTTGGGCAGCGCAAACTCGTTCGGGACAACGTATGAGACGACCTTGCGGTAGCTCGTCGATTGCAATTTCTGTATTCAAGTCAATCTTCGTGGTTCGGAATGGGGAATGACTGAGTGCATCGTGGGAATATCTCCTTACCTGATGATTCAGATCGAAGCCGCTGTCAATAATGATAATCCACGATCCCTCACCCTGGGGGTCGGCGTAGGTGTAGTCGGCAGAAGAGTCGAGGTTCTGGCCCTTTTGTTGAGAGATGGTCTTGAGGTAATGGCCATTATCGAGGACAAGGCGCTGATCTCCGGTAGGAATGGGCCATGCAGAGGGATCAAATGCGCGCTGTTGAAGCTTAGGCGCTTCCGTCGAGTTCATGGATGGCGAGCGCTTCTGGGTGGTAGGGCCGACGGGATCATCCTGGATGATCGAGGTCCCGCTGGAGCCGTCCCAGACAAATTTGTACGTCTCACCGATGAACGGCATGGTAGCTGGCAGCAACGACTGCATGATGTTGAGATCCACAACGTAGCCCTTGATCCAGTCTGTTGCGTTCGAGGATGAGATTTCCCAACCCTCTCCGCCCAAAGCGTGTTCCAAGGCTCGGAGCTCGGCCATGGTGGCATCGGGCTTGGTGAAGATCTGATATCTGGGCAGCCAGTCATCCTCATCATCTTCATCGGGCTCCTGGCTCTCGGGCTCCTTTAGACTGTCAATATCCCACTTGGTAGTGCAGACGCGCCAAGCTTGCGTCCAACCCTGGGTAACTGTTCCGGTGGCCGCGATGTATTTCTCATATTCGGTGAACAAGCCACCAAAAAGAACCTTCATGATCTCTTCAATCAGACCGGAAACGGCAATTACGTTGTTAATGGACAGCAGCGTATTCAGACCTCGGTGAAGAGCTGATTGCTTTGAAATTGTCCGCCAAATGGCCGAATCGCCGCTGTTCACGTAGCATGCCAGTGTCTGAAATTGCACGTCCGTGTCGTCGATCCAGTAGTCGACAGGCGTGGTCACCTTGGTGTTGAGGCCCAAAATCATCTCGAAGAATTCGCTGATAACCGTCCCGACCTCTTCGATGACACCCAGCTCTTTTTGCACCATCTTGAAGTAGTACGCTGCAACTTGCTCGAATGCCACTTGAGCTGCACAGCCAACAGCCGAAAGTCCCTGGCCGGTAGCATCGGTAACATCTGAACCGAAATTCTTGACCTCCGAGAGGGCATATGCGATCGCTGAGAGGTTGGCTTTCAGGTCCCCACGAGCGTTCCTCGACAACATCTGTAGCTCCGAGTCGACCTGGCACGTAATTGTGTCCTCGTCGGTTGCGGTCCAATTGAATCGCTTCTTGAAGCAAACGTCCCCATTCACATTTGACGGCTGGCACTCGCCGAACGGAGGGTCGTCGATAAGCGGGATGACCTGTCCAGATGCGAGAGTGATGTTGCTGCAGGACAGCGTGAAATTCATCCCGTCGGATCGCCAGAGGGTCTGTGGTGGGTCGGAGCAGAGCGGAATAAAGTAGGTGACGTTGTCCAATCGTGCCTGATGAAGTGGAACCACAATTGGGGCAGTGTTATTAGCCGTGGGAGACCCAGTGGGAGCGGAGGGTGTCAGGGATGGTGATGACGTTGAAGTACTAGATCCGGAGCCCGGCTCGAGAGTGGCTTGCGTGGGAAGACTGGGGGATGCAGCCACCGTGGGCGGGCGACTTGTAACCCAGTCTGGTGTTGCTGACCCTGATGCTCCTCCTGAAGAGCTCGATCTGGCACGGGCTGACGAGGACCTATCATTAGTCGAGCTTGCTGCGGTACCCGAAGAGCTGCTCGATACCCCACTTCCGCGGCTGCTGAAGCTGGACAATGAGGTACCAGTCAAGGTGAGAATTGATGTCCCAGTAGAGGGTCTTTGTGGGCCAGACACAACAAAGAGAGAGGATTCGGTCGAGGTCCAAGTTTTTGTTCCAACAGAGGTGCCCAAAGAAGTACAGTCCCATGTACAGGAAGTGTTGCTTGTCGGAGTAGCAGTGGCATAGCTCAAGCTGGAGTAGGGCCTTGGTGTCAGGGACCCATCCCCTCTCGTCACATCGGAGACTGGAACTATAGAGGATGGACCTGGTATGGTGGTCGAGAAGTCGGCACACTGGATGATGGTATCTACATCGTAAAGGGCCATCAAAATGGATGTGGTGCCCATGACCGATCGAGTTGTGGCACTTCTAAAAGCAGGCTCCGTCCATGTGAATGTCGTACTGATGCCAGGAAGTGTTTTGGTTGTGAGAGGTACTGTCCGGTTTGGTTGGACACTAATCTCGATGGTAATAACTTCAAGCATTGAGGTTGCGACAGCAGTGGTAGACCAGGTTGAACAGGAGCCATTGGTGGTGGCATCCACTGTCGACACATTCATTAGCAGATGAACCATAGCAAATTCTGCAAGGAACAACAATAGGTCGAGCAGGAAACGAGAGCAAGAAGAGGGACCAGATGTGTTGATGGAAAGACGGAAGGACAGGATGGAGAACAGAGAGGCACTTACTGGCGAAGGCATCAGTACCAAGGGCATTACACATGGCCAGAAGCAGCCAAAATAGAAGACAATACATCTTGGTTGCTTGCGAGATACTTTTATCCCTCAATTCGCGCTTTTTCTTGACTAAAAGGTGACAGGTGTCAGTCGAAAGTGAAGAGACCCTTTAATCAAGTTGGAAGAGGACAGTGACCTTGAGATGGAACAGAGGACTGAGCAATCAAACTGATCGTGAACTGGAGGGGTCGAATCAGCTTTAGAGATTGACGGAGAGAAGGAGTACTCTGCTTTTCCTTTGGGAAGGATCGGAAAGGGAAGCGTGAAAAGAAGAGATGAAGCCTCCAGATCCAATGGAGGGAAGGATGACAGTGGGATGTCTCGGTAACTCAGCTGAACTTGTAGCCCAAGACACAAAGATGCTGGATTGCTGAGGTGGATGGGAAGAAAGGGAAATTGGAAGAATCAAACGTCAAGTTTGCGTGTTTATATACCTATCTAGTCAGTGGGTCAAGTGCACGGCCCAGCTGCTGTACAGGATGAATACCTAACCTAATGTCTACCTATCTCCCAGAAGGTAGATAATTAACCCGAGTTGGGCTTGGAGACGCCTTCACTTGCACTTGGTATTCCACTGTACGGGCATTCACTGTACGGGTACAGTTGCCTCATACCTTGTAGGCCGATGAGTCATGCTTTTCTCCTTCAATGCTATAGATCCCACGTGTGCTTTACAACTTTCCACTTGCAGACAATCAAGAATTCATGCTGGTGGCTTCACAGCGCAATGAACAAGATGAAGTGCCAGTGTCCTGTGGATCCTTTAGATACTTAGTGATGCTTAATTTGTGCTGTCTCTGAGAGATGGTTTGGAGCCTTTTGATACGACCTATCTAGAGCTATGCAAATGACTCCGGCTTCCATTATTTGGGCGCTGTTCCCTTCTTCATATTACAGGCAATTAGACAAGATGACTGCTTTTCACATCATCATCTGTCATTTATAGCGTACAAAATAAAACCTAGGGCTAAACAGAAACCGGCTTCGCTCCATAGGAAACATTTGCTGAGGCGTTTTCGTGCCCCAACTCGCATGCATTATAGGATGATCACCTATGGCACAATTTGGGGTTCGATCTCCTCATAGTAGCCTATGTCTTACAGGACCTGGGTAGTCGTTTTCCTGGCTAACGTTCCCTCTGGACCATTTACTCCGGCTCAACGGCCGGACTTAATTGGGCATCCTATAACCATGGCCAATGATAGCGTGGCACTGGGCAGGTAAAAGTGGCATATATCGGTCATATGCGCTCCTTTCCAAATTCTTCGTAGTTTTAGCGGCTTTCAGCGCACTCTGATATAAAGGCTGACCACACTATCAATCTCTACACAAAACGGCTGCAGGGTTGGAGCTTGCTTTCATTTCTTCTCTTTCTTTGACATGCAACCGATGATACGGACCATTGATTCCACGACACGTGAGCAGTGCTCGTATGATTTGCCAATGCAATGATGGCTTCCGACAGAGTCAATCTTGATCTTGGAATATTTGCGCGCCATAGAGTCGGCTTGGTGGATGATCGTTCTTTTTCATTACATGAGGTCGGCTGGGAAAACAAGATCTGAGGAAAGGAACCGTCTGCTGGAGAACGGGGCTTCTCCGTACTTATCATTCTCTGAGTCTGGCCTACCTAGAGTCTCCAACTCAAATCCATTGAGGGGTGGGGTCTTCTCTTGCTCGGGAGGTTGGATGTTTCCGAAATGATGGCGTATGCCATATCGTCCTTCTCAAACAACTAGTTACAGGAGTTGCTTATCACGACCACTTCCACTGCGTGTCGAGGAGGAGCAGAGATATCTGCTTCCTCATTGTCAGATTGGCAGTGCGAGCGGCGAGCCTTGTCCTGGGGTCCGCGGTAAAGGGGGGGGTCCTCGTCAGAGCAACAAGGCACTGAGGCGGCCTAGAATGCTATCCACCCCAAACTGTACCTGCTCAACATGCATCGTAAAGCAAGAGCCGCTTCTGTAGTCTAGTATCGCCTATTCAAGCGAAAGGATGTCTATATGAGCGGTCCGTGCGCATGCCAGGTTACGAGATGGCATCACATCGTCTCAAATCTACGAGGTCGGCTAAGGCGTCTAAACAATGCTCCACACGCGCGATCTGAAGCCACGCGCTTGATGCCCGAAGAGGGCATTACGGAGGACGACACTCCGTGATAGCGGAGCTCACATAGCTATGTAAAATGATTCATATGCCATGGAGATGAGTGGTAGACTTGATGTTTTCCAAGTAACCAAGTTCGTAAAGGGGTACCCATGCCACTGCATTCGTGGGTCCGCAAGCAGTCCTGTGCGGCTAGAAGCAACATCAGCCCACCAAGTGAGCTACACTTCTTGATTGCGGCATCTGCTCTTCAATATAACAACAGAAGTGCATGGGGAGGTTGGACAATACTACACTGGCCGGCGCAGACTTCTGACTTGGTCATACTTAAAGTATCCGCCAGCATTACTCGCTCCAATATGGCAGCTGTGATGGTTTTGCGCACCAATCGGCTCTCATTACACCGAACCATCGTCGCGTTTCTGGCTGGTGGTCCGCAGGCGCTCGCGACATCGTCAGTAATGGGATGCTGTCAGGTATATTATCCCTGTTTCTGACTCTCATATATACCCAACATTTTCCTTCCCGTTGGCAGCCGAGATGCAGGTTCCTCAAATTGCCCCCAAATCTTCCAATTTGAAGAAATTGTAAAAGGATCACGACAACGAGGGTTTGAGCTCCGACAAAATGCTTGCTCACGGATTACTGGCGGTCTTTGGAGCCGCCTTCACCATGCTAGGCATGGGAGAATGCGCGAACTCACGTTCAGTTGAGAGTGATAAGAGGGATGTGATCGTGACCTTCAATGAAGTTTTCGTTCCCCCGAGCGATTACAATATTCCGAAAACACTTTATGGAAGGACCGTGCAACTGAGCGACGGTACTCTGTTGGCAACATGGTACGTATTTCCCGAATCCAGGCAAATACAAATGGGTTAGAGGAGAATACACTGACACTGCATGGAGGGAGAATTACTCCCCGGAGCCTCCGGAGGTATACTTCCCAATCTACCGTAGCACCGACTATGGCCAGACATGGGCAGCCTATTCCAATGTCACAGATCAAGTCAATGGCTGGGGCCTGCGGTACCAGCCTTTCCTGTACCTCCTGCCCCAAGCCATCGGCAGCCTCCCAGCGGGAACCATCCTCCTCGCGGGCAACTCAATCCCAGAAGATCTGAGCGAGACCAAGATCGACTTATACAAGTCCACCGATAAAGGCGCTTCCTGGTCCTTTGTCTCCAGCATCGTCTCCGGGGGTGTCGCCGAGCCTGTCAACGGCGACACTCCCGTCTGGGAGCCCTTCCTCATGGTCTATAACAATCAGCTGGTGGCCTACTACTCCACCCAGAGCGATCCGTCCTACGGTCAAAAGCTCGCCCACAAGACCTCTTCAGACGGTGTGACATGGAGTACTGAAGTGAACGACGTCGCCCAGCCGACTTACTCTGACCGTCCGGGCATGACGACGGTGGCTGGCCTGCCTAACGGACAGTACATCCTGACATATGAATATTGCGGCAGCAAGGGCTGCGCTATTTACTATCGCCTCAGCAGTAGCCCACTCACGTTCAACTCCGCCACCGACCATGCGCTTAAGTCAACCAGCGGCACGACCCCCGTGAGTTCTCCGTACGTGGTCTGGAGCCCATCTGGTGGAACAAACGGAACGATTGTTGTCAGTGCGGACAGCAGTACGGACATTTTCGTCAACACCAAGCTTGGGGATGCGAATTCCTGGGTGCAGTATGCAACACCGCAGTCGGGGGCATACTCACGGCACCTAAGGGTTATGGATGACCCGGATTACCTGCTGATCATGAGTGCTGGGTATTTGAACAGTGATAATTGGGTAACTCTAAGTGTGATTGAGCTTCCGAATTTGTGATGGAGGCTGTTGCATTCTGCTTGGAAATACACAATCATAAACAGTGTCTCAGCAAGATTAGCTTGTAGTATGGAAAGTGCAACTGGCATACTGCCGGGTCTTTAGCCATCTGCAATGCCATATCCAGTCAACAGATTGATTCTTTGCTCTTCAACATCAACATCAACACCAGTCACACACTTCATCAAGGTCTTGTCGAAGTCCTTGCTTTGCAGTCCAAATAAAGCGGAGTAATTCCAGTAATGCCTGTCTAAAAGAGACTATTTCATCGAACTAGGTGGTCTTTGTCGTTATCCTCATCGTGCTGCCCAAGTCAGGGGGGGGGGATGTCAGGTACACCCGCCTTAAACGGAACATATTGTCGGACTTAGGTACTTACCTTAACTTTGATGGCATCACAAGCTAGCTTTGAGTAGCTTGTGAAGCTCTTATAGTCTCAACGTCATCCACCCACTCTAGTTTCAGGGCTATTATTTTGCTCTCTTACTGTTAACAGCACTGTGTAATCTTGGTGCTAGGCTTCTAAGCATCCTCTATTATTTAAAGGAAACTGTTACAGCCTTTATAGCTATATTAACATTTTGAAAAACAACAACTACTTAGGTATTTACCTAGGTACCTGTAGGGGGTCTTTGGCAGCGTCTTCCTTCTGCTGCCTAAGCCAATTCCTCCAGCCTGAATTCGACTATATCGTCAGACCAGATGGTATTCGCGACACCTCCCGACACTCTGCTGTCAAATCTAGGCAGGGTAGTTCCAGTATTGCAGGTCTCACCTGTTTTCTTCTTTTTTGGGGGGGGCTTACTTTTTTGGAGGTTCCCTTTTCTCTCCTCACTCACCGTTTGTTTCGCAATTCCTTGTCTCGACCACCACGACCAACCGACTGCCACCATCGCCAACCGTGGACGGTCCCTTCATCCCGTCGACCAAGACTTCAGACGAATCCATCATGGCCGAAGAGATCGCCGACGATGATACGCAAAACACCGAAACACGTTGCGTGCTGCTCCACCGAGTACCTGGGGAGTTAAGAAACAAGATCTACCGCCTTGTCTTCGCCGGCTTCAGAATTGTCTTCAATCCAAAGCTCCGTGTGATCAGCCCCGAGCTCGCCAAGTTCCAACTCGCCGTGGGAGCAATATCTCTCAGTTCCCACGAGGCAATGCCCACTCGCCGCGGCCAGCCGGAAAATTTCCACGCCTCTGACCAGTGGCAAATTCTCATGACTTGCAAGCAGATCTACAACGAGGCTCTTCCCTTTTTGCACCAGGAGATGCGGTTCTCCTGCGGCCGCCTTTCGTTGGAAGTATTCTCTCGGTGTATCTCGTATTCCACCAGCGCTCTCATCACAACGCTCACCGACGTCAGCCTCGAGCCGCGTTTAAGCGCAAACGACACCGCCAGCATTCTGACCCAGTTTCCCGCCCTGGAAGTCTGCATTCTTCGTCCGAGAAAATTGTGGTTTGATTTTCGTGATCCAAGATGGGACCAGATATGCAGTCCCGAACTCGTCGATTTTCTTCGCAAGAAGGGCATGCTTGGAATGAGCCACGCCGACTTCCTGTCGTCTACTCACCTCATCCTGCTAGCCGAGAGGGTCCAATTCATCCGGGAGCTAAGTCTCCACCGCCGTCTTCGGATCCAACGGGATGTTGCTGTTCAATTTCAAGACGATTACAAGGTATGATGCTAATCTGCCTTGCGAGGATACACCTACCTGTCTCCTTTCAATCCCATACACGATTTCTGGCTAACTTGAGTCTTCGTTTAGAAGTGCTACATCAATCTCACAACAGGAAAGGTATTTGTTACCAAGGACACGAATTTCGAAGCAGAGGAGGGCTACCGTCGGGTCATGAAGGACATGAATACTATAAGCGTTTGATGGCAGATGGTTGATGGGCGAACGTTAGGATCGTGACGGCAGACAGGAAAATGGATGTGGCATCCGGCAGAGGGTAATTTGATCGCAAAATCCACTTGAGGCTGGTGAAAATGGGTTCACCTCTCTGGCTCAGATAGCTAAATGGACGGGTTGACAATCTGTTAAGGGGCTGGCTACTTAGTGCGGCGAGATAGTCCTTAAAGCAGGCGGGGGAAGCTGCTGGAATTGCCCTGCCTGGATGGGATAGCTGCTTAAGGACCTTGTGAATTGTCAAGGGTTTCAAGGTTTCAGGGTTTCAAGGTTTCAAGGTTTCAAGGTTCCAAGGTTTAAGCCTACTAGTCCGACGAAACATTTCATATGTTCTGTGGTGTGCAGATGTCATTGATGCAAAGGTTCCCTGGCATATACAGCAGTGGCAGTGAAATTGATGTCGTCTCCATATTCAATGGCCTGGGAAAGCCCGGAGTACTCGAGGCTCTTGAAATGACCTGGAATCATGTTCACCAGAAGATGGGTCGGTCCGTGGACAATACGACTAAGCAATGAATGGAATTCAAGCGTTATATGTCACAGAAAAGACGAGGCTGACCTACCTATATAGCATCAATTCAAGTAAGAATATCTTAACGACCTATATCGAGAAGGACCGGCACCATGGTTGAAACTGATTGCTCAAGCAGTGAAAAAAAGTCGGCATGGAGCTTAAAGATGATTTAGTCTCTTTGATCCAGCATAAGCAGCATTGCTTACTCTGGAATGCCTTGCTAACACTATATACGATGCTGTCTAGGAGATCTTTAAACCATTTATAATTAAGCAATTATTTTACGACTTAGTCAGTAGCATTTCCATAATAGTCAAGGATTCTGGCTAATTTTGTTTTGTATTTTTGATAGGTTTAGGGCCTTGAATTCTCTATGGCTGCAGAGACTGTGGCTAGAGGCTGGTAGCAACTATGATTGGTTTTTATTATAAATGATGAAGAAAGTTCTTTGTTAAATTTTGCCAAGTCGTGCGGACGAATAGATCCCATCCCTCCTTTCTCGACAAGGCCAAGCAAATGTATGTTGATCCGGCACTGTTGACCGGAAAGTGGAGGCGGCGCCGTGGAGTAGCTCCGGAGACTAAGCTCGCCACGGGATCAGACGGTAGTCCTGTTATAATTCGACAATGCTTCTTTTCGTATGACCCGATCCTCCATGAGACGCCCACCAAACTGTTGCCAATGATGCCTTCAACGTCCGTCCTTGGCCTGACAGACCTCCCTCTCATCCTCGTCTGCCTCATGCTTACGGCTTTCAACTGCCCCATTCGTTCACTTCCGGGACCGTGGTACTCGAAACTCACCTATCTCGTTCTAAAATACCACATTATCACCGGGCGGAGGATCTACTATGTGCACTCCTTGCACCTGAAATATGGTCCCACCGTCCGCATCGCCCCACATGAAGTCGCGGTCGCGGATGTCCAATCCACACAGACCATCCACGAAGCTGGCAGCGGATTCACCAAGTCAGCCTGGTACGAGACCTTGACTATGACCGCGCGGCCCGAGACGGAGAGGCATACTGGAATCTTCGCAATGCGTGACCCTAAAAAGCACGCGGCGAGGAGAAAATCGTTCGCGCGGCCGTTTAGTAATTCGTCTTTACAAGCGGCCTGGGAGGGCGTGGTGAGAGAAAAGGTGGAGCTGGCGGTGGGGAGAATACGTGAGGAGAGTGAGCGGGATGGACAGGCGGATATGTTGAAATGGTGGACGCTGATGACGATGGACGTGATCGCGCACTTGTCGTACGGGGAGAGTTCCGGGACGCTCGAAAAGGGCAGTGTAATCTCTTATCCACAGCTGGCACCTATAGGTTTGCTTGAACAAGAATCCAAGAGCACGCCACTGACAGAGTCTAGCAAACGTCATTCATCGACACCCTTCAAGCAACTTTCACATCCGGCGTACTGCTCTATGAATTCCCGCCACTGGCCTGGATTGGTCCACATCTCCCTTTCAAATCCATCGAGCGCCTCTTCGAATCAGAGCGTATTGTCTTCGAGCATGGCGGCATCGCATTCCGCAACATGCGCAACTCGGCGGCCAATACTCAGAATCTCTTCGGCCAGATGCTTGCCCAGGCCGACAGCCAGGAGATGTCCGACCTTACAGACATCACCCTGCGGCACGAGGCCGCCAACCTCATCGTGGCCGGCTCAGACACCACGACCGTCACACAGACATATCTCGTCTGGGCAGTGCTCAAACAGCCTGGGCTCCGGGATGCCCTGCCGGAAGAGGTCTGCTCACTGAGCGAGAGTTTGCCCCAAGAGGAGCTTCAGAATTCGCATTTGCTAAACAGTGTCATGGATGAGTCATTGAGGTTGTATGGTGCGACCCCAAGTGCGCTGCCGCGCGACGTACCGGTGGGTGGGACGACGCCGCGCGGAAGGTTCCTCCTTGAAGGCGTAGTGGTCTCGACACAGGCTTATACATTGCATCGTGACCCAGCTATCTTCTCAAATCCGCTAGAGTAAGAATTCCATGAGTGTAGTGGTTCCATTTCATATTCATAAAAGTGCTTTGAGCTAACCTAAACTACCATTAGGTACCACAGGTTTGACGGGTGGCGGTTTGTCAAGCAAGCAGCGACAGCAGAGCAGCGCCCGCACTCATGCTATTTGGGGCTGGTACGCGGATCTGTCTTGGAATTCATCTCGCTGTAACGGAACTCCAACTAGTATCGGCTCTGTTCTTCCGGGAATGCCACGGCGTGGGTCTCAGTACGGAGGTGACGGACCAGCAAATGGAAATCGCCGAACATTTCCTCATCGCGCCCAAGGGTCACTTCTGTAATGCCGTTCTCCCAAGAAGGGAAGTATGAAGCCGAGACACAAAACATTTGCTTCTGTGAGGTGAGCTTCCTATGTGAGTAGCGATCAGCATCAGATTAGATGTCTACTGGCTTCGCTAAAGTCTACTGCTTACGGGCTATCCATCCGTGCCGTGTGCCTATCGAGGACGCGGACGATATTGGTCCATGAGAGGAGTCACCCGCATTTTCATATATTAAAATCCACTCACAGCTGAGAAACAACGGTGGTATGTGGACTCACATGCCCCTCTTTATGCAGTCATCACGGCCGTTGACCCGCACTTGGCAAATCTCTGTCTATGTACATTAAGCATGGACTCTTTTCCTCCAATATCGCTCTGAACACAAGCAGCTCGGTTCCTGATGCTATGACCCTCTTCTCAACGACAAAACAAGTTCATACCTCCGAGTAAGCCCGGCTCAAGGCAGATGCTGTGGTGCCATGGTCTCCTACATGATTGACGGCCCTTTGGCCCTCGGCATTTTAAGTGCTACGGCTGCCCTGTTCCTGTTAGTGCACATCTCTGCCATAGGCAGTCGGCCGAACTCTTACCCTCCTGGCCCTCCAACACTACCTATTATCGGGAATCTTCATCTAATGCCCAAGAGTCGACCACATATCGGTAAGTTTCCCAACGAATTCGAGGACAGCTGCCATTGGTTATCATTGTATTGGGTTGTTCGCTTTCGCTGGCCTTGATCTGAAGAACTACTGAGAACCTGCAAGCATTTCAGAAATGGGCTGAAGAATATGGGTGAGTTCATGGAGTGGTACCGAGACCCTCCTTCCGCCTCACTCATGACTGAGTGTCTGTTTTGCCCGATCTAATCAACCGCAGTCCCATCTACTCATTGATTCTGGGTGCACAAGTCATGATCGTCTTGTCTTCAGACGTAGCCGTGAAGGATCTGTTGGACAAGCGAAGCGCCATCTATTCATCTCGTCCCGAGATGTACCTCGTCGACATCGCCACAGGTGGGATAAGATTATCTCTCATGGTAAGCATTATGCATTCGCATATTATCCATAATAGACGGCTAATAACCACGAACAGCCCTACAGTCAAGTCTGGCGGACCATGCGTCGCTGTATTCATAGCATGATCAATATCAAAGCCGCCAAATCCTATGTTCCTTATCAGGACCTGGAAAACAAGCAAATGCTGGTCGAGATGTTGGAGGATCCATCGGACTTTGTTTCTCAGATCCAGCGCTACACTGATTCTCTCACCACTCAGATGATATTCGGCTACCGTGCAGTGACCAAAAATGAAAAACACATCACGGAATTCTTCGATAATTTTCACGAATTTAGCAAGATCGCCTCATCCGTGGCAGCTTCATTGCTGGACGTATTCCCAATTCTCAGGCACCTGCCCGAGTTCATATTTCCAGCTGTGAAGCATGCAAGAGAATTTCACAAGAAGGAAAAGGCTTTCTATGTTCGAGGCTGGCTGGAAGCCAAACAGCAGATTGAAGCGGGTTCTGCCAAAGTGAGTCCAAAGTATTCTCAAAAGTATAAGAGGGACGTATTGACTCCATATCCAAGCCATGTATATGTCATCAGATGCTCAAGGCTCAACAGATTGAGGGCACGAGCGACGACTTGACTGGATACACGGTAGGCGTTCTCCATGAGGGAGGTTCTGATACATCGGCGTCTTCCCTCCAAGCTTTCATCCAAGCGATGGTGCTCTACCCGGAGGTCCAACGCACAGCTCGGGAAGAACTCGACCGCGTTTGCGGTGAAAGGCTCCCTACTATAGATGACGAGCCTCAGCTCCCCTACATTCACGCGAGTGTCAAGGAGTTACTTCGTTGGTTCCCTGCTCTTGCGTTAGGGGCGCCTCACACAGTCCTTCACGACGACGAGTATGAAGGCTACAAAATTCCGAAGGGCGCGATTATCATCCCAAATGTCTGGACTTTGAATCACGATCCGAAGCGATATAGCAATCCGCGGGCCTTTGACCCATCTCGCTTTCTGGACGATCGCAGCACGGCGGCGGAGTCCGCTGCGAGCAACGACGTATCCAAGCGCGATCACTTCACTTTCGGTGCAGGCAGACGCATTTGTCCAGGTATGCACATTGCGGAACGGACTCTCTTCCTGTTCATTGCCCGTGTGTTGTGGGGGTTCGAGCTCTCCAAGGCGCGACAGGAAGTCCTCATCGGCGACCCTGAGGGACAGTCTCGGTCCAAAACATCATGGGTTGAGGTCACTCCGGATCAAGATGACTTCGTGGAAGGACTGCTGAACTTTCCTGCGCCATTTCCTGCCATGATCCGGCCTAGGAGCGCAAAGCACGCTGGGGTCATGAGGAAGGCATGGGCGGACTGTCACGAGTTGTTGGATGATAAGGGCCAGTGGAAGACAGTTCCTGAGACTATGTTCAATTTTGGTTACACTGCCACCGCCGATTTGGGTTCCTGAGTGTCACAACTATACTGGGGCAATGGTCGCTGCTCGAGTATCATTTAGTGAGTGGTGCCATGAGTATAGACCCGACGAGCATCTTGGAATTGTTTAGCAGGTAATATGCTCAAAACTCGGGGTTTTTTGCGGGAATTGTCGAGTCTGATAAGCTTCTATTGCATATCAAGGCAGTTTCAAATACGCCAGGTGTTTTAAAGTAGCAAGGAAATGAGCATGCGTTCACACTCCATCGTTTACTCGGAGATGTTTCACGTAGAATCCACTCTCCGATACATACAGAACTTTCATGGTCGTAAATTCAAGTGAAATAGAATACACCAGGGCAGTTGAATATCTCTTTTTAACAGTACGGATGCGCTAGACCCGTGAATGATTATCCAAACCCGCAATTGACTGGCCAAATTGTAAATAGTAGGCACCCAGCAGTAAATCTGATATAGAGAGCAGGTAAACTTTATCGCTCCGAAATATCTAATCTCGGTCGTCCATAAGTTCGGCGATGTAAGCTTCCAAATCCAGGCATAATATTCTAAGCTGACACCTACACTGCTGCAGTCATCATTAGAAATCATCCTACCCACCTTACTCTTAAAACAGTCTGCCCCTGTTTTGTCAGATTGCAAGAAGCTCGATTGCTCGTGGCATAAACCAAACTTGTGGTGCAAGTCAACACGCATCCTCCACCATGACATCCAACTACGACACAAAAGTCCTTGATAGACCTCTTCGGGACGACCACGATGCGAATTCCGTTGAACGGCTTGCGTCATTGCATTCAGAGATCCGCGAACTCGCGGCGCTCAGCCTCAGCCCTCTCCCGGATTATCAGGTTCTGAGTGTCAACCTAGAGGACGCCTTCGAGAATAAGCTGTTAGTTCTTGCCAGGGACGGAGAGGATTCAGAAAAGCTAATAGGCTTTGTCTCGGCCGTATTTCTCCCTATCGAGGGTTTGAACAACCCGCTCCTCCACACGGGTCTCACAGTCATCCACCCGGACTACCGCAAGTCAGGACTAGTCCTGCAGCTTTTCGCGACTCTTTTTGTACACCTATTGAGCGAGTATCCGGAGGGTCTCTGGCTCTCGACACGGGCAGCTGTTATCACGAGCCTAGTTCACATCGCGAAATATACCACCAACGTCTTCCCCTCCCCGGAGTGGGCAGCAAAGCGTCCGGCCGGCCCATCTGAAACGCATCTGCTCATCGCTAGGGAGATCAGCAAGAGACATCGACATCAGATGCTCATTGCCCCGCATGCTGAGTTTGACGAGAAGACCTTCGTTTGCAAGGGTTCTAACAACACTGAGGAGGGTCAAGCGTTTATGAAAGATGTGGATGATACTCAGCACTGGCATCTCGATGAGGAATGTTCGGCCTTCTATCGGCGGCTTCTAAGGAGGGGAATGGGAGACGAGGTGTTACAGATTTCGTACTTGGATCCTAAGCATCTGCTGAGGATGGCGAATACGCCGAGGTTCAGGAACCAGTGGCAGCACAGATACTCAAAATTGTAGGGCATTATAGAACTAAATGTAATCAGTTCACTGAATCTCCAGCTAATGTAAACTAATCGACACAGACTTAAATCTGTGACTAGTGTAGAATGCTGGTTTGGGTTCCCTAAGAACTTACTATCGCCTATATCAAAGTGCAGGGATTCCAACCATCTTTATTTCGTCCATATGGATATGTTTCCCCCCGACAAGAGCAATAAAATTCTAGCAAGTGCCAGTGCGTGCATTTTTTGAGAGGCAGCTGGCAGGGACAGCCTCCTGCATTGGCATATGATGCATAAGAGAGAGCGAGTCGATAGGGCCAACACGCATTCTGAACTATGACGACGAATATGAATATAGCCATGCTGTGGGCTTTGAGTTATAATGAAGTCTTTTTTCATACCTAGGTACTCCATTCCTTCCTTTCTGTCTTGTGTTTTGGATTTCACTTGTTCCATTTGGAGCCCACCCAAGATGCATTTCCAGGTTGTTTTCGCCCTTGTCATAGCATACACCGACATTGATACCAGCATAACATACTACCTATTCTGCCTCATTACGACCTCAGGGTTTTCATCGCTACCATCCTTTCGATGAGGTGTCTCCTGTATCTGATGAAACTCGACATTCCTCCATCGGCTGATTCACCTAAGAAATTCTCCGTCTCGTTCGCTCTCCAACGACAAAACAAGGCGAATCTGAGTTTCATAAGCAGCACCCTGACGTGCCAGAGACGTCCCACGCCTTTCGCCCTGGTACAAGTTCCCTCTGGAGAAAAAGCGAAGTATCCGGCAGCATCTTCGGCCCCCATCGGTCTACCCTCCTCGCACTCCACCGTTTCTTCGTCTACTGGCTCCCCCAAGGAACTCGTCGCCGCAACAACACCGTCCCCGGCTTTGACGTCCACTCCTGTTGTCGGAGCGGCACCAGCTGCGACGCCTCATGTTGTCGAAAGGAGCGAACAGAAACCTGTTTTGTGCTGTTCCCGGGGCATGGGAGAAGCGAGTAGATCGGTTCAAACTGGCCGGAGGCGATACGGGGCCGCCTCGAATACCAGACGCCATCGCTCGCTCGGGTCTAGGCACCCCGCGCGGCGACGACGACGCTCCTCCGGAGTAGCGGTGTCTGCATCAACAACCCATACGACACCCTCGAGCACTTCGGCAACTAGCTCTTACAGGGACAAGAGTTCGGGGAAGGAGTCCGAGCTCCCCGAGGAGCCCGGAAACGACGAGGCCCTTGACTAGGCTGGTGTGGTGTCAAAAGCAAAACGGCTGCGCAGCACACCGTCGAACCGTAGGTGTTTATATTCAGCATGTGCGAAGAGGGAGAGTTCTGGACCCCGGAAAAGAACACCGAGAAGACAGAGCGTTCAGATACTGAAGGTCGGATGCATTTTGAGTGCACGGATTGTTCAATTTATACACCTCTTCCAGAGGACCAGATGCCCCTATACGTTGTATGTAAATTAGTAGAAAGACTGGGCTTCCAAAACCTTCTTGTTCATTGCTCTTTTTGCCCTGGCGTGCTAAAGCAATGACAAGGAAACCTTTCCTCCAACACACAGCATCCCACTGATGGAATATGTTAGTAAAGGAGTGGTACGAGTCAACCTGGAACCGTTCGTTGATGCCACAGGGTTTAAAAGAAGCGAAGCTTGAATATCTTCTGAGATCCCTTCATCGAGGACCACCAGCATTACACATGAGGAAGGAACATCAACCTTTACATTGGAATGGGAGTTGCATCACCAGATGATTACGGTGAACCGAGATGCAAGGATTTGACATTATTCTTTTCTGTCATTATTAGTCTTGGTCCCACAAGCCCCTCTTGCCGACAAACGTCCCATTATCCGCCGCGGTATCCGTGTAAATCGTCAAGACATCCGTCGAGTTGTCATATGCAGACGCCGTGTCGCACGTCTCCGAGTATCCTCCAAGCGTATCGATTCTCTGCTGCAGGAACTCTTGGAAGGTGGCCTTGGAGCAGCTCAGGCCCGGTCCGTCTCCACAGTCTGGCAACTGCTGCGGCGCGTTGTTGACCAGCACGCGGTAGTACTCCCCATCATCGTACCCGTAGCTCCCGGAGCAGTTCAGTCTCTCCATGGCGATGTTTGTCATGAAAGGCAAGATGTGGCTGCTCTTCCACGCACGACGCAGGTTGATGGTATCCGAGGGCATCGTGTCGTTGATGGTGACCTCGGAGCCGCCGAAGGCCGAGTTGTTGAACAGGCCCATGGCCACCAGCACCATGGGCGGCAGCTCGCGGTGCGTGAAGCTCACGTAGAGGTCCTGCACGCCCGCGTCGGCCGCGTCGGCCATGAGCAGGTTCGCGGTGGCGTTCACCCACGGCAGACCGACGGCGCCGGCGATGGGGCTGCCGTAGCCCACGTTGTAGTGGTACATGACGTCGGCCGTGTACTCCCAGCCGAGCCAGTCGTCCGGGGTGAAGAGGTCCAGATCGCAGAAGGGCGAGGAGCCGCGGATGACGGACTCGTAGCCGCACAGCTCCATCATGCCGTAGACGTCGTCGGCCGTGAAGTTGAAGCCGGGCGCAGCGGCGTTGAGCCTCGCCGTGATCGGCCGGGTGAACTTGTCCAGGTACACGCCGGACTGGTCGCTGCCCGCGCCGCCGCTGTACAGGGGGCAGCTACCGTAGGGCGTCAGCGTGTTGGCGCCGCCCTCGTCCGACTCGTAGACCGACACCAGCCCGATCGAGTTGTCGCCGCCCGCGGGCTCAAAGCCCCGGATGAGCGCCTTGGCGGACTCGTAGGTGCGCTCTGCGGAGCTGGTCCAGATCTTCTTGGGCAAGGCGAACTTCTGGTAGCGGAAGCCGAGACTGGCGCCTAGTTGCGTGGCCTCGAGCTTGCCCACGCGGGTGAGGAGCTCCTGTTCGGCATCCGTGATGGGGGCGGACCAGGTGGAGAGGAAGCTCAGGGAGGGGATGGTGGACCAGTTGATGTCGGTCTTGTTCTGGACTTTTTGGATGAAGGGAGAGAGATATGCCTCATAGTCATAGTCATTCGCGTAGATGGCAGCGTGCCGGACTAGATATGCCGCGCGGACTGGCGTGCAGCCCTGGGGAGCAGAGGGGTCTGTCTGCGGGTTGAGAGGCTCGAAATACGGCGTTACACCGCCCAAGTGCTCGAGGGGGTTGAAATTGTAGCTGCTGTAGAGCGGCACGGCAGCCTTCGCCGCCTGTGCTGTAAGAAGGGCTGGCACGGCGTATTTGGACAGCATCGTGAGGTCCTTGGCAGAGGGACGACGGGAGGAAGAATGGGCACCTTAACGGGCGTGTGGTGAGCGAAAGGTGGTGAAAGGTGGTGCTCTGCCTAGGAGGACTGATCTTGATGACCGGGAGCTCAGCCATTTTGTAAGTTGGACGGGAACTTCTGCGACGGTCCAGTAAACAAGTCGTCCCCTGCGAATAATAGGGCGAAAGCCAATTAATAAGACCGGGTCGATTAGGTTTGTCAATTCAACTACCCGGATTCTCATCATCAGATGACGACATTCGTCCCATATTTTGGCCCAGGAAACAAGCACAAACAGAACCACTAGGATGATTCGGCGGATGCGCGTAAGACTGATGATCTCCATTTAAGCTTTGTTGTTGTATAATCACTATCCCTGCGAACAGGTCTTGGCATCGTCACTGCAAACTGCATTCGTCAACAGACGAGTCCAGCCTTGATGTCTGATGGAGGCCCGTGGGCATGTTTGGTTTCAACACACCGCTGCCGGTAGTCACCGTGTTGACCGTGGAAAGTCCACTTCCAATCAAGACAAATCCCGGTGAAAGCACGAGCCTGTGAATCTTTGGGCTCTCGGGCCTTGCGGGTTGAGCAGCCGAGAACCTATGAGAGACACCACATAAGTGCACGCAGAGAAAATTCGCATTTATTTCATAGCTGCCTATATCCTGCCGCTTGGAGCGCAGCGTCTTTCCAGTACGGTGGAGGGCGCACTGGTTTGATGAATCTATGAGATAGGTATAGTGGCCTCTCCTTCACACCTAACCCACGACGATTTCAGTTTGCGTCTCCACGGTCTTAGTCGTACCCAGCTTGCAATCGAAAGGAGGAGTACAGTACCTTTCTCGTCGCTAATACCGAGGGAGGACCGGGGGTTGTCTGTGAGGTGTGTCCTTGCGAATGGGGAATCTGGAAGTAATTGACAGCATACTGGAGGAACGCCATACTGCCAGATGTGAGTAGAATAAGAAGAAGGTATTTGAATTATGTTCAGGACGGTGGTGCAACCACGCATGGTTTTGCTCTTGAAGACTGGTTCCTTGCTTGACAAAATCGGAGACACTTGTCCCTCCAAGCGTTAGGCAAGGTCAAAGAAATCTGGGGAGGTTCCTGGTCTCCGCCACAAGACTACCTATAGATAAATCAATGCTACCGCAACTTCTCGGGGTCTGGAGAGCGTGAGTACTTTAGCATTGCCCAAACTCATTGTCATGGCCAAATCGCCCGACTTGGACAATGCCAGTGTCCTGAGTTGGGGAGCAAGATCAAAAGAGGAGCCATGTCTCACGCGAGGCCGAAGGAGTATCCCCATTGCCGGGTTCGGAGAACGTTTTCGTATAGCTTGGGGCGCCCTCTTGGGGATTGTATCGTCTCAGCCCTGCTCGTTCTTCGATAGCCCAAGCGATGTTTTAATGCTCGGATGTAGCCGAGCTTACCGCAGTAGCGGCGGCTAACGATAGCCTAGCCACGGAAGAGAGACGTGAGATAAGCAGGGGTTCCCAGCCCAAGGCCCTCGCCGGGGCCGGTCTGCAAAATTTCTGGCCTTTCGTCGCACCTTTTTCTTCCGCCGCTTCACAATTTTAGTCCGGCTCACCGCGACAAACCGCAATGGCTTCGAGCCTGACGGACGAGACCCACCTGCTTGGGTCCGGGCGGTAGCAATACGGCCCAGACCCTTCTCGCACCCTTGGCAGCCCCTTATCGCATCTTTTCCTTCGGGACCCTCGACATTCTTTCTGTAGATCTTCCGCGACGCCGAGCAGCATACCTAACTCTTAGGCCCTACCCTCGCCCTCGCCCTCATCCTCGACCTTGACGTCCCCACCCCTTTTTCAGCTCGCCCCGCGCCGGGTCAGATGAGTCACGTATACGCTGTGCTGGCTCCTACGAGCAGCCTCCCACGTCTGCGAAACGCGAACCCCGACGAGGTCGCCGAAGACAAGATCGCCTCTGCCCTGCGCAATCTGACCGACATCTACTGCCCACTCCCCCGCGCCGCGGCCTTTAGCAAGATCTCGCTACCCACGAGCCAAGCCGACTATCTCTCGATATCCGCGAGCGTGATACCCGCGAGCGTCATAAGCGCCGCCACCAGCGGCACCTCGACCCCGCTCCCCGTTGACTCCGGTTACGCCTCGGGAGAGGAAGAGGAAAACAACGGTACCGCCGCCGCCGAACAAGCAGACCACGCTGCCGCCCTTCGCGCCGATGACTACGAGCGCCTGTTCGCTATTCGTTGGCTGACCACCTTCATTGCGCGCGCTGAAGAGCTCCTCCTCGACACCGACGACGACGTCCGTCAGCGCTTCATCGACGAGGCATCGTACATACTCGCATCATTCAGCAGCGCGACAGACGCAGAGGAGGACGAGGATGCGGGCGCGATCGTCAGGGAGTTTCGCTTCCCGGTAACGGGTCAAAAGGAGGGCGACATTGAGGTTCGATTGACGGACGGCACACCCGCCACAGGGTCAGATCACACCGATGTGGGCTTGCAGAGCTGGGGCGCGTCGATTGTCGTGTCGGACTTGATGTGCTCCACCCCGAACAGGTTCGGCCTGTCGGCGCACAAGCTGGGCGATGCGCCACGCATCATTGAGCTAGGCGCCGGCACGGGGCTTGTGGGCATCACGATGGCCAAGCTGCTTCTTCGCCTCGGCGTTTGCGGCGCTGAGATCATCGCGACCGATTACCACCCGGCCGTGCTCGCCAACCTGCGCGACAACATCACAGCGAACTTCCCCGGCGCCGAAAGCCCTCCCGTCCAGACATGCCTGCTCGATTGGTCCATGCCGTGCCTTGATCCGCCCCTCGACAAACCCGCAGATATGCTCGTCGCAACAGACGTGATCTACGCGCCGGAGCATGCCGTCTGGTTGCGGGACTGTGCGGCCAAGTTGCTTGCCGAGAATGGCGTGTTTTGGCTCATCGCGTCGGTACGGCCAAATGGTAGGTTCGAGGGGGTGACGGATACGGTGGAGGCGGCGTTTGCGGACGTCGATGCGTGTCCTAGGAATCAAGATGGGCGGATGGTTCTGCGAATCTTGGGGCAGGAGAGAGTCGAGAAGAGGAGGGGAGTTGGACGAGCGGATGAGATTGGGTATAAGGTGTTCAGGATCGGCTGGGAGAAGATTCAGAGCGCGTCATGATGGGAGAGCGTATATAAAGAGCGCCACCTGCGTGGAAGGGATAATAGACCTAGAAACGATACCCAAAAGACATAGATGCTTTAGACGATAGGATGAACAGAAATAGACACAGCTTGAAGAGGCCGTTACGACGGAGAAACGGAGAAGCAGAGAGAAGAGCAAGATACCTATCTCGGCAGCTCCTTGGAAGGCTGGCTGGATGTTGGGGAGTGGACTGATCCTCCATTATTCCACCTGCAAAGACAAGGACATGGACCGGACCGAGGAGCTTGTGCACGGGCCACCTCCGGAGTCCTTCCTCCCTCGATTCCCACCCATACCGGTTATTAACACAACTATGTCCAGTCGCCCTGCACCGGGGGACAGCCATCTGTTGCGCGTCTGCTGCGCGTCTGCTGCTGATTCGGCAGGAGGGACGAGATACGCCATCCATGTCTCTTTCGGGAAAGGGATACATGCCAAGCTTCCAAGGTTGTTCTGTGTGTCCCAAGGCAAAGCTTCAGCGGTTCTAGCCTGATGTCCGGAGACACGACACAGCATAAGGAGACGACGGGCAGCATCGTGCTGCCATCATCCTCGATATCTATGAATATGAGCCCAAGGATCGCCCAAGGATCGCCCAAGGATCCGGCGCCGGGTGCACCATGACTATGATAGCAGGAAGTCATGGGGGCTGGCAGCTTACAGGACCTACATCGTGAGCTGTTGGTCGCGAGGCATAGGCGGGGAAGTGAACTAGGCGGAGAGGAGGAAGGAAAAAGGAGGAAGGAGGAAGGAGGAAGGGAGGGTGCCGACTTAGTACCGACTTGGTACCGACTTGGTACAGCAGGCCAAGTCGCTTGCCGCATCGTGATGTGTTTGTTGATGCCACCACGGCTGACCTCAAGGGGACGTGACCTCGGCATCTCTGTAGGGGTTACGGAGCCGAAGCTGGAGAACGAGGCCCGGATCGCCTTGGCAGGGGTAACTTTCTTCTTTGTTGGTACCCCGCAGGTGTTGCTATTTACTCGTGTAGTGTACACTCCTTTGTGGTATATTTCCATCCTGCGGGTGCCACCACACCACCACACCACCACACCACGCGGCCAGAACTGCTGGACACGCAGCAGATGCTACGTACCTACGTCACGGCATGGTGTCCTTCCCTGTTTCCTTCCCTGTTTCCCACCCCCACGCGGTCCAGGTCGTCTGCATCATGCAGGCGGACAGTCTCCCCTTCCCGGTCGCCTTGCATCAAGATGCGCCAGGAACAGCCCAACATCGTGTCTTATATACGACACCAGCATGTAACCTGCTCCATCCCGGCTGCCTCTCGCTCCGGGCCGCGGAAGGGTCTTGTCCGGTGGTGTGCCCAGATGGTTGACAGCTTGGCAACACCCACTCCGTCGACCTGGATGTTCCCAGGCAGGATGGTGAGCTGGTCCCGCGAGCATACGCAAGAACCTGGGAAAGCGGGAGAACGGCACAGGAGGGTCAGTGACACTGCTTGGCGTAAAGGCTTGCTTCTTGGTCGCCTGTCAGGTCGAAGGGTTTGTGTGCCCCTTCAAGTCTCTGGGCCTCTGTCTATTACATTGTTTCGATCTATGCTTTTCCAGAGCAGAGGCGAGGCGAGGCGAGGCGAGGCGATATAGCGGGGAGGTTGTGAGAAGAACCTTGGAAGTCCAGGCGGGATGCATTGTGCCTGGATCCACCCCCGTATCAAGTGTATCTGCACTGCCGTGCCAGGGGATCCACTTCTTTGCCGTGGTGGTGTTGTTAAGCTGGAGGGAGGTGTGTGTCGTGCAGCGGCGGTTTGTGATGTCACTGCTGTTACTTAAGTGCTCCGCCTGGCCTGAGACCTCTATCTATCTGGCGGTTGGCATTTATAAACGGAAGCATCGAATTCATGCGTTCCTTCTTTTTCCTGAGACAGCAGCACCTTACCGTCCACTCCTGCCTGTCTTCCCCCTCACCGACAAAGCTTCCTCTTTCGCCCTTGCCCACACCTCCCCTCGCCAGATCACCACCAAGGACCACGTCCAAAAGAGCCTACTACATTCGACCTGTCAAGATGGGTATTTCCAACTACGGTCTCTGGAAGGGCACGCCCACCAGCTGGAACGGAACGGGTAGGTCCCCAAAACAAAAAGGCAGACATACGAAAGCTCAGCTCCCTCGATACTGACATGCGGTAGCCGACACGGACCACGGCCACCTCGAGTTCACGGACGGCACCTCGAGCCAGTCCCATGAAGCCGACGTGAACATCATGTCCTCGGACAAAGACAAGCGCCTGGTCTACTGGTTCGTGTCCGACTTCCACCCGACGCAGCCCTCCACCAGCAAGCTGCAGGCGCTGGCCCAGGGCTTCTCGAAGCAGTCCGGCAGCAGCAGCCTCGCCCTCGACTTCCTCCGCGAGGGCTTCCTGACCCCGTCGGCCGGCACGCTCCTCTCGCACAATCCCAAAGACGCCACGGAGAAGAACGACCTCCTCTCGTACCTGGACCCGATCATGAACCAGGCCGTCAGCGAGAAGGCCACCATCTACCTGTGGGGGTCCCGGTACAGCGACAGTGACGGGTCGTCGGGCATCCACGACATCCACATGAACCAGGGCAACGCGGGCAGCTTCAAGAGCGAGAACGGCACGTACCAGGACGGCGGGATCGTGATCGAGTCGGCGAACGGCGCCACCTGGCAGGGGGTGTTCCTCGCGTTCGCGACGCAGACGGAGAAGACGGACAGCCAGGGCGACCCGGAGGGGCAGACGTTCGCGGACGCCCTGGGCGGCGACACGGCGAGCAGCACGAGCACGAGCACGGCGCGGACCAGTCATGCGACCAAGGGCACGGTGGGCATCGAGGCGGCGATAGTGAACCCTAAGGGCCCCGACGGCGAGGCCAAGGGCGTCGGCAAGGGCGAGACGGTGTACGTGCAGAACCGCGGGGCCAAGGCGCAGTCACTGCAGGGCTGGACGATTGAGACGGGGACTGGGGGGAAGCAGACGCTGGGCGATGTGGAGGTGAGCGCGCATAGCAAGAGGGGCTTTGAGGTGCCGGATGCGGCGCTGGGGAACAAGGGCGGGGACATTCGGCTCAAGGACGCGCAGGGGGAGACGATTAGTGAGGTGAGCTACTCGGAAAAGGATGCGAGAAAGGAGGGGAAGTTGGTATATTTTGCGTAGTGCATATTGCGTAGTGGTGATCCCGTAGGCTGCATGGCCGTGTTGGTTTGACGGCCTAATGGTAGCTGCATCTGCATCTTCTGCATCCTGTGCATCGTCAAGGGGTAGCTTGCCACTAATGTTGTTTCAATGTGGGTTGTCAAAAAAAAAAAAAAAAAAAAAAAAGCACAGATGAGATCGCCCGTCAGACGCCATCAGGGAAACGTAGTGTCAGCCATCTTATGCTGTGTCACGGTGGTTCCAGGGCGGGGCGGTAGGGTACGGCTCCCGTTCCGCGCTGCGGGATGGGTTTGGCTGGGTGGTTTGGTTTGGTTTGGTTTGGTTTGGTTTGGTTGATTAATTGATTGAGATTGATTGATTGATCGGGCATGCGACTCGGGGTCCACGAGGGGGACAGACACACTATGGTTAGGTAGGTTAGGTACCTAGCTAGCTACTGTAGTGGGGGCTCTTGATGATGGTCCTAGATGGTCGGTCCACGTACTATAGGTACTATAGTCAGCCGTATCAGACCAGGTTAGGTAGGATGATCGTCTTGTTCTTAGTGGACGAGACATTCTGACACGCCGGGACTTTTCTATGGCAGATCAGACTTGCTCACCGAGAAGCCAAGACACTTGGTCGGCACGCCGCCGGGGGTTTTTCGAGGCCACTCCCCTGAAACCCCGAAACCCCCTGAATTATCTACACTACCTAGGTAGCTAACATAGTGGGTTTTTTTGGTTTTTTTCTTCTTCTTTTTATCGTGTCATGAGCTAACCGAGCAGAAGATGGCACGTCCAGCCAGCAAGTAACAAACACACCTTGTAAGGACACACCTTGTACGCGGTACGGACCTCGGCGACAAAAGAAGCATCAACGATCCAGCATCGGCTCGTCCTTCCATAATGGCCGTATAATAGATAGACTCGGTGGGCAAGTCTTGGCGGCGAGTTTGAAATAAGACTTCGGAGGAGACTGATCATCCCAAGTCCTGCGAGGCTTGCATTAGTGTGCTTCTGCCGGATAGCCGGGTCTGCAGTGGTTTCTGGATCGTCAGGGGTTTTCATTCCGGCTAGGTAGAGATAGGATATTTGTGTACGGTGGCACGTATCAAGTCCGGCTTGGATCAAACTGAAACCTTCGTGCCCTTTTGCCTCTTCTTCTTTGACAAGAAAAACTCTCCCTCTCTGTTTGGAAATGCGAGATTGGTTCCCCATAGGGAAAGGAAGCTTGGACCACGAAACAGGGCCAAGCGATCCCATCAAGATTAGAACTATTATTATGGGGCCAAGGGCAGGAAGGGAGAGGAGTATCCGTAATTATTCCGTACGCGGCCACGCCTCACTCTGCTTTCTGATTGCATGATCTCTTTTCTCTCCTTCTTTCTTTTCCTCTTCTGTGTGTCTGCTTCTCCTGAATCCTCTCGACTCCCTCCAGTTTTGATTCTTTGATTCTTCTCCTCCTGCGGATGTCGACATCCCCGACATCACCAACGTCACCAACATCGCCATCACCACCACCACCACCACCACCGTCATCGCCATTATTGACTGAGTTCACACTCATTATGACCCAACCAATGCCTTGAGCATCTTTCATTTTCTACTACAGTAAACAACACACTCTCTTGCAATTGGTCCGCATCCTTTTGGCGGCTTCGACCAACAAACCACTTCTCCCATAATCCCGAAACGTCCCTCCCTTCCGGAAACCTGACCACAAACCACGAACCACCGCTACAAACCACCGCTACAAACCACGAACCACCAACACCAACACCAACACCAACACCCACCCACCCACATCC
>MUZH01003983.1:0-33779 GCA_003012965.1 Juglanconis oblonga | reverse complement strand
CACCGGCCCAGACCCCTCCACAGCAATCTTCAATACGAACAACTGGACACTTCTCCTGCGTGCCAACCCCCTTCACAATAACCCCGTGGAGGACCAATTCGTTGCCCAAGATTTCGTCCCTTCGCGCAGCTCAGATCGCCCGCCACCTCTCTTCGGGCCCGTCGATACCAGTCAACGACAACAAGATGTCTGTCTACACCACCCGCAAGGTCGCCGCGCCCTACACCCTCGAGCACCGCGTCTACATCGAGAAGGATGGCGTTCCCGTCTCGCCCTTCCACGACATCCCTCTGTATGCCAACGCCGAACAGACGGTCCTCAACATGGTGGTTGAGATCCCTCGCTGGACCAACGCCAAGCTTGAGGTGAGTTGTGCTGCTGGCTCCCATCTCTTGCCACCCTGCGAACCTTTGACAGCCGCCGGATCCTGGAGTGTTTTGGGTGTGGCGAGGGCACAGTGACTGATGAAATGGATGCTATAGATCTCCAAGGAGGAGCTCCTGAACCCCATCAAGCAGGACATCAAGAAGGGCAAGCTTCGCTACGTGCGCAACTGCTTCCCCCACAAGGGCTACCTGTGGAACTACGGTGCCTTTCCCCAGGTTCGACTTGACCAACCTTCTTCCCCTTCGCCCGAGCCGTTGGGCCGTGGCAAGACATACTGACCCTCGACCCACCCACAGACCTGGGAGGACCCCAACGTTGTCCACCCCGAGACCAAGGCCAAGGGCGACAACGATCCTCTGGACGTCTGCGAGATCGGCGAGCTGGTCGGCTACACGGGCCAGGTCAAGCAGGTCAAGGTGCTCGGCGTCATGGCCCTGCTGGACGAGGAGGAGACCGACTGGAAGGTCATCGTTATCGACGTCAATGACCCGCTGGCCTCCAAGCTCAACGACGTCGAGGACGTCGAGCGCCACCTGCCCGGCCTGCTGCGCGCCACCAACGAGTGGTTCCGCATCTACAAGATCCCCGACGGAAAGCCCGAGAACCAGTTCGCCTTCACCGGCGAGTGCAAGAACAAGAAGTACGCCATGGACGTCGTCCGTGAGTGCGCTGAGGCCTGGGAGAGGCTCATCACCGGCAAGACCGCCCCTGGTGGTGTTTCTACGTAGGTGGATTCCCAACCTAGAAAGTGGTACTGTGCGGGACCTTCGAATACTGACCGTTTTATCTTTTTCCTCTTCTAGCACCAACGTGACCGTCTCCCACTCTCCCAGCCGCGTCGACGCCAGCCAGCTGCCCCCCATCCCTGCCAACCAGGAACTCCCCGCCGAGAAGATTGACAGCTCGATAGACAAGTGGTTCTTCATCAGCGGTGCCTCCGCATAGATTGCGGGCGGTCTCGCCTTGGATTGAGCTTCTGCGGGGCTAGTCTGGACTCTGAAGATATGGTGCAGTGGCCGGTATGGTCGAGAGCTTGGCTGGCAGCTTGAGTCTTCCCATCCGCCGAACCAGGTTGAGCTCGAGCCGACGGGGTTCGTCTGATTGGCTCCTCGGGTGTTGCATTCGTCGTTTTTGAAAGTGGACACTAGTTAGCTAGATGCTTCGCGTACATAACAGGCAGCTGCGGACATGTTCCAAATGGTCTCGAGAGTCTTGTAGAATTTGACCTTGGTCGGCCGGCCCTCTTCTGCCCGCTCTGTGGGGTGGTCGCCGATCCTCTTGTATATATGTCCTCCGGCGGATTTTCTTGTGTGAGATATTCACGTCCGGGATACTGGGATACTGGCTATGTGTCCATGGGTGATATGCTTCTTGCCGTCCTCATTGATGACAGTCGATCTTCTGCATCTCTTCCATCAGATAGACCACACCCCCCCTCCAGAGTACACCCTCGAAGTCTCTCACTGCACTAGGGAATAGTTGCGCTACAGAGTGGGCCTTCCATTTCTGAAAACGCCACACCATGCAAAAATTCGTAGCTTCTTCAAGGGTATCGATTATCCACATCCCCACGCCCATCATTGTTCATGAGTCGGCCAGATCTGCCTGCTTTTGCAACGCCCGGGAGTGTCTATCGCACTCCTCGATGAGGCTCTTAATGGTCATGTTCTCGCAGTCGAGGTCGAGTAACTTGCCGTCCTCTGCGTAGCAAAGTTTTTTGTTCAGCCCCAATGTCCGCAACGAAGAGGGGGGGGGAGTACAAGCAAGGCGAGGGGTTGGGGGGGGGAGGCCAAGCATACTGAACTTCACCTGCAACGAGTTCTTGTCCGGTGTCGACCGTGGCAGCATCTGCGTGTTGATCACGGTCCCCTGGGCGCGGGGCAGGCTTGTGAGGAAGAGCCGGACGGACTTGGATTTGGCCGAGAAGGGATTGATTTTCGTGCTCACTTCGGTGATGAAGCGGGTGATCATCTTGGGCGGTGGGTAGGTGGTGGTTGTGGTTCGACGCGAGGTCGATTGTTTCGAGGGCTGGTGTGGCCGGGATGATAACTTCCGTCTGGATGATCAGACGGGTCGCAGGTGGCGGTAGCTTGGTAGGTAGTTGTCCTGTCCGGGGAAGATGGCCGATGGTTTGCTTGAGTCAAAAAAATCGCGGGACTTCAACCAACCTACTAGGTACGCTCGGCCTGCCCGCGAGCCGTCTGGGAGCTTGGACCCCCGCGCCGGGCTTCCCCGAGAACCGCACCACCCCCCATCCCCCAGCTTCTGTTGTGCCATAGGTAGTACAAGACGGGTGTGACGTCGGGCAGGCAACCGCCCCTGAAAGTTAATCTAGAAAGTTGCCAGCTTTACACACCCTTCAAACACCACTACGCATTCCCTTCTCAACAACCAGTTGGTTCTTTCCTGCTGGCCGTCCGTCCCACGAAGAGGACCCCCGAGAGAATTATAAGACCTACCAAAATAAGACCAAAGAAAAGGTTGGGGTGGGGGACATGTCCTTCGACGCCCTCCAAGAGCGCCTGACCACTCTGCAAGAGACCACCGCGCAGGTGAAGGAGCTCATCGACCGGCTCGGAAAGCTCGATTTCCAGCCGGGATCGGCCCCGCTGACGCAGCATGGCGGCACTGCGGCGGACGACGACGAGAACGTCGCGACGGAGCTGAGCGCGGAGATCAACCAGATTCTGCGGGAGGAGGAGGAGGATCTGGAGTTGCTGTCGGAAGAGGTCACGGACCTGCGGGGCGGCAAGGACGGCAGTGAGGCGGCGCGACGGAAGGAGAGGTTGTTGGAGGGGGTAGGGCGGATGGAGGGGGAGATGAAAGGGTGAGTCTTGCTCTTCTTGTTATGCTGTCCTACAAATGCGCGCACACACACACACACACACACACACACAGCGGGTTCTGACGAAAGAGCGTGAAGCTGCCGCATCGCCTTCCACAAGGCCCAGCTCTCGGCGCGCCGCTCCCTCGAAGCCGCCCGCCGCCTCGAGCGCCAGATCCTCCTGCAGTCCTACACGCGCGCCGCCTCGACCCCTTCTCGCTCCGGCGCCAACTCCCCCGCGCCCTCGCTTGGCCCCCGCCGGCGGCACACCACCCGATCCGCCAAGATGAACGACGACGACCCCGTCGTGGCCGCGTCCTCGGACCTGACGCAGTCCCTCCACCGTGCGCGGCAGATCGTGCAGGACGAGCTGGCGCGGTCCATGACCCTGCACGAGACGCTGCAGGAGGGCACGGCGAACCTGAAGACGCTGGGCGGGACGTACTCGCGCATGGAGGATATGCTGAGCAGTAGCAGGGACCTGTTGGGCGTGTTGATGAAGAGCACGAAGAGCGACACGTGGTACCTGGAGACGACGTTCTGGATGCTTGTGGCTGTCATGGGGTGGCTTGTGTTTCGACGGTGGTTATACGGCCCGCTGTGGTGGCTTGTGTGGTTGCCGCTGAGGATTGTGTTCAAGACGGGGTCGGGCGCCGTGGGGATGGTGGGAGGGAAAGGGGGCGCAAGGATGGAGGTGGTGGATGGGAGTGGAAAGAGGATCGAGGTGGACATGGGCTCGCAAGGGACGGTGCCTACTGCCAAGGTCGGTGGGAAGGACGAGGAGAGGGTCAGCGCGGGAGATCCGGAGAGTCTGGTTGAGAAGGTTGGGCAGGTTATCGAGATGAACGGGGATGAGAACGAGGCTGTCGAGGCTGAGGAGTTTATCCCGGCCGAGGGAGGGGAGGAGGTTCCTCAGGACAATAGCAGGGCGAGGGATGAGTTATAGATGGCATAGCATAGCGCAAGCATATAGCGTTGGGAACGGACGAGGGATGGATACCAATGAACGGAAGACGAAAACAAGAATCGTACTCATAAACATTGTCCGAGTTGATTGTGAGATCATCAAAATACCAGCTCAGACATTCATTCATTCTCCTTTGGGACAGTGAACCCACCCCCTCCTCACTATCAGCGAACACATGCCTTTTCCCTGGGTATACCCTCCCCCTGTGCCCACCCACGCGTACTTCTGCGGATTCACACTACCTACCTACCTACCTACCTATTTATTCCAATTGGTGAGGCTCCGAATTTGTCAAACACATCCCTCGGATCAGCCGCAGATATCGTGGCCAAAGCAGTAAAAAGATTCAATTGATTGAGACGATCGTGACAGCCCACCCATTCCCAGACACCAGCGAAAATGCTACCACATATCATCAGCCCATCAATTCGCTATGTACAAACTACATGAAGCCAGTCGTCTGCCTCACTACTTGAAGCTAGTCTCTTCTCCCGTCTCCGAGACCCCCCATGTCTATGATGGCCCGTCCGTCCGTCTCTTTCTCTACCCCACCACCCCGTTCCGTCCCAGACCGGGCCCAGTCACCGTGTTGAGTTGGAATAGCAGCTCTTTTGAGTGGTGGAGGGTCCATCTTTCTATCTTCCTCCTTCGAATGCACCGTTCTCACCGACGCAGGATGCAAATGAGACCAATCATGCCAGCATCTGTCGTAGCAGCCGTGAAGATGCGCGATGATAGCTTCCGTCCAACAGGAACGCAACTCAGCATGCATCAAGCACCACTGCAGGAGCTCCCGTTCGCACTCTTAGCCGCGTCCCCAGCAGCCGCCGGCGAAGGGCTCCTCTTAAGAACCTCTGGGATCTGCAAGAAGCGGTCATAGTACGAGTCCAGCCACTTGGCCGCCTCCTCGCCCGCGTCGTCCACACTCGAGTCCCAACGGCCCAGGCTACCGACATAGCCATCGGGCCGCACGTTGACGATGGCGACTTCACCGGGGCCCAAGCTGCCCAACCACTTGTTAGTGCAGAGCGAGCCGCGAGTGTCCTGCTCGGGGATGTCGTCGAGATAGAAGGTCCACCTGCTGTCTTGCAGCAACGGGGGCAGGTCGGAAATCTCAATATCGGATTTGGGCATTGTAGCTAGAGATGAACGTCAGGACGGTCTCGCTCGATAATGAACCCGGGGTTACACTCACTGATCAGTCCAAAAGTGAACAGGTGGCTGACAGCCGTGTACCTCTCCGGGCGGACATAGATATCCTCAGGGGCAGGCATCCTCGGTTGCGCAGCGTATGAGAGGCTGGCCGCGACCGACAACTGGCGGATGAGAGAGCTGTCTGCGGCCAGAGCATCGCAGAAATTCTCTAGGAACGGCTTGGACTGGTGCACATCCCACATCAACAGGTATATCCTGAACTGGCCCAACATGGGTATGTCAAGCTGGATATCAACCGGGTTCGAGTCGAGGTACCGAGTCACCTTGGCCGGAGGGAGGAGACAACCTGGCTTGGCCTCTCCCAAGAGCCATGTCTGGCTCTCCGTCATGTTGATGGCATTCTCGCTGTATTCCGCGCCGATACCGGAAATGAACCGCACGTTCGTCCTGAAGTTGTCCGCCAGCGTGATAGCATCACCGCCTGCGATCTGGTTGGCATGCTCGTAGTCGAAGTTGACCAGATCCAATGCGATCTTCCTCCTCTCGTCCTCGTAGCTCTCCAGCAGCGCAGGCTTCGCCAGTCCACGCACCGCAAAGTTCAGCTTCCACGCCAAATTCCAAGCATCGTGCATCGACGTATTCATTCCCTGCGCCGCCTTCGGCGAGTGGGTGTGACTCGCATCGCCTGCCAAGAATGCCCGGTGGTGAGAGTCGCAGAACCGGCTCGCCACTCTCTGGCCGATCTGGTACCGTCCAAACCACTCGATGTACTTCCAGTTGACTCTGAATGGCGCCATGATCTCTTTCGCCCGCGCCATGATGTATTCCTGGCCCAGGATCTTCCTGTCCTCTTTCATGCCGCTTTTCAGCTCGATGTAGAATCGCGTCATGTTGCGTTCTCGAGGGATGATCAGTATGGAGCCGTGCTCTTGTGAGAAGACCAAGGTCTTGGACCAAATGTCTGGGAAGTCGGTCTCGATCTCGCCGTCTAGCACACCCCAGACCACGGGTTGTGACATGCCCACGGGCCGGGCCTCTGGGATGCTCTTTCGCACTTTGGAGTGTGCGCCATCACCTTGGACTAGTCAGCCCAATCAAGTTGACAAATATGGGGTTGCCTGAACTCACATCCAACCAGATATTGTGCTAATATCGTCCTCTTGTCCTGCGTTACGTTCACCCTTGTGTTAATCTGCAACGCTGCGCCAACTTTCTTCGACACCAAAGAATCGCAGGTGCTGTATGACTCGAAGGCGCAGTTCCGCCTCACCTCGACACCACGCTTCTTCATATCATCGATGAACAGGCTCTCCACCATACCCTGGTGAACTAGCAGAATGTAAGGGTCCAGAACATCGATGACCGGCGGGTAGTGCACCTCGCGCCCCAGCCTTCGCAACGGCTCCTCTGGTGTTCCGCGCCAGAAGGAGATGTCGTAGACCTTGACGCCTCTTTGCAATAACGGATCTACTAATCGCATCTGCCGAAATGTCTCGATCGTCTTTGGCTGCAAGCCATCAGCCCTGTGAAAGCATGGTTAGCCTAGCTGAACCACCCTGCCCTCTGGTCCTCTTTTTCTTTTTCTTTTTCGTTTCTTTTTTTTATTTTATTTTTTAATAGTATAGTGGGTAGATATACCTTCCCACCGGTGTAGGATCCGGGCGGTCGTCTATGACCTGGGCCTTGATGCCCATCCGTGCCAGGTTCGCGCCTAGCATCAGACCGGCAGGACCGGCGCCCACGATACAGACCTGGCACTGCGTAGGGGCCTCGGGCATGCTCCGGAGTAGGGTGATGCGGTCGACGCAGTTGGCCCCGATGACGCCCTCGGTGGTCTCGACATTGCCGTCGTGGCTGCGGGTGTTCTCCGAGCTTGTCGCGAGGATGCCTGGCGCCATGGCGTCGTATACCAAGCCTCAGGGCTTGACGTCGGCTGTCACTGACTGTGGGAAAGTACCGATGCGCCTCGGCGGAGCTATGGGATCGTGGGTGCAGTCGTCTGTGGATTGATGGACACTCAAGAAGAGGGAGAGTATGGCACAGAGACCGAATGCGCTCTTGGAGTGTTTGTAGAGATCGATATCACGCGCAAGACGAGAGGCACGAGACGAAAGACGATACTCTGATAAGGGTCCTTCTCTCGGGCGCCCCTCACGTCATAGGAAATCCAGAGATGCGCAAGTGCTCGGAGGCTCGGAGAGTCGGAGGGTTGGAGGGTCGGAGGACCTGAAACCCAGTGGCCAGCAAGGAGTGATGGTGATACCGCCTCCTTTTGGGGATCTCGTCGGGTCGCTTGTAGTGGCGGCGACTTGGGCCGAGTCAGTCTTGGGACCAGTGGCAGTCGGTGGACTGCAGATTGCAGATGGCAGATGGCAGATGGCAGAAGCAAGAAAGCTACATACCTAGTAGATATTAGGTAGTGATAGACCGGTTGGTGCAGGATCCAGCAGGGCGGGACGCAGATTCGAATTCGATAGGACGAAAGAAGCGACCGAGGGACTGAGCGGAACCGCAGGAGGGCGGGTGAGGCAAGCAAAGTATTGATTGATGAGGACTCTGGGAGGAAGATCTGGGGTCGGACGGGTCTCGGTAGGAGGCGGAGGGGGGTGGGCTGGATGTGTACAGAGTATGTTGCACTAAGACGGAGCAGACAAGGACCGGCGTCAACAAGAGACAAAACAAGCGACAGAATATAGGTAGGACTGTATTGGATTGACGACGGTGAGATGCTGGATCGATGCTGGACAGGGCGCTTGCTGCTGGCTGCATATGCAACTCCAACCTTGATCGTCATGTGGTTCAGGACTCAGGACAAGGACCAGGACAAGGAAGGCTGGCCGGCAGGCTGGAAGACGACGGCGGCAGAGAGCACCTGCCGGTTCTGCGCTGCGCATCCCGACTGCATCATCCCACTTTGATGGTCAGTGACTGGACCCATTGGCGACAGTCTGACACTGACACCTCGGTCGCGCTTCAAGCCGTCTTTTCTTTTCTTCCCTGGGCTATGTTGAGTAAGAGGGTCGAGATCAAACCATGTCGGGATGGCATGATGTGTGGGCTGATTTTCTGCGCGCAGGTGGGAACTCCCGCTAGCCCGCTGCCTTTTTGTTAGGTGCACCCTTGTCCTCGGGGCGTTCTTTGTTCCTTGGGGCGTTCCTTGGGGCGTTCCTTGGGGAGACCCTCGCGGCCCTCGCGACCCCCCTGGCCCATGAAGGGTCCACGATCGGCGTCCTCCTTTCTCAAATTCCATACATACCTAGGTAGCATGTCGTCCGAGAGAAGGTTCTCTGGGCCTCTCCTGACCACTACCAGGTTCATCCTTCAGAGCTCCGTCCTCCGACAGACCCCGAGCGGGCGTCAAGATGGGAGACATAAGAGACGTGCAAATACTTATTGTAAAGTAGGTACGTACTTTTCCATACTTCTACGGAGTGCAACAAACTCCCCGCCCCCCTCCCTCCCACCTCTCTTGCCCTTTCCCAGAACAGCCCCCGTGATCCTCCAGTTCCTCGATCTCAGATGACGACGCTTACGGATCCGATAGAGTTTTAACGATCGTCGTCAACAATCCTCCATCAGGAAATGGTGAACAGCCTGTCAGCCCAGCAGCAGCTGGTCTGGTCCAAACAAATGGCCTGACCCTCGACTGTTCTTGCGGCTCATCCCGTGATTGTTTTAGCCTCTCGGCTGCTTGCTATTACTAAGGCTCAAGCAAAGCAAATGGACGACAACCGATCCGGTGACAGCACCAAGATCCTGCGCAGTCAGCATACATTGTGAACTTCGCATAATCCATAATCCCGTTGGATGCACAAAGAGTCGCAGATAGCCCCCAACCGGCACGCCCAGGGTCCAGACCGGCCACAATTTCGACCATCGCGCTGTCCAGTCGCACTTTGGCGGCGACAGACATCTTTGGGCCTGGTGTCGATCTTTGCCTGCTCGTCCGCGACCCGCTCGCTGGCCTTGGCCATGACCAAAGGAGCTGGTGGCCGCAACAAACAGACGACACGCTTCTGACCAGAAGCAATTGCGCTTCTCCAGCGTCATTCCAGCGTCATGCCTCGTCACTGCCACCACCGATGCAGAACCCTCAGTAAGCGGAGCCCCAGCACAGGGTGGTGTGGCGACAACGCTGCTTGAAGTGCAAGCGTCCCTCTTCAGTGTGATTCATGCCCTGCACTGACAAGACAATTGCTGGCCGATGGGAACACGCCAGCCCTAGGCGGCGTCTATCGTCTTTCTCCTGGCCAACTGCCGTGGGATGATTGGCAGCCTTCTTGTGAAGATCCTCTTCTCAGAGAGCGGGATAAAACGTTCGAGTATGGTTCGTGTGCGGACAACTACAGGGGTTTGTCTCCGCGGTTGTCCGTTCTTGGGAGGAAATAGTGACGATACGCAGCCAATGCTTGTTTGTTTGTTCCTTCCTGGCTCCGTGCCTCACGTGCAGGTGCTGTGAGGTCTGGCTCCACGAACAAGCACGAAAATGATCTTGGGGCCTGTTAAATGTGGAGTTCTGCCCTCTCCCGATCAGGAAATCTCGCGGCATCGGACAAGGCTTCTACCCCAGGGTTTCTTTCCATGTTCACAACCAGTCATTGAAGTACCGGCTCTATGAGCATCTGCTATCTTTTCAGCAAACACTCCGCAAGCACGGCATCACCGTCGACTTTCCCGCCGTCTCGGCATAGTGAGATCAATGCTAGATGCTCCTTGATTTTTACGCGCCTACAGAGCAGCCAGCCAGCCAGACTGCTAAGGCAATTACTATTATAGACGGCTACTCTTTATAAGTATAAATTATTCGGGTACTATTTAATTATAATAGGGTAGTTCCAAGTCTTTAGCTAACTAATTAACTCGTAATAATTTCTAAACGTAAAAGTTTGATGAAGTTATAAATAAAATAATTCTAATTGTAATAATTAGGGCCGATGATTAATAGATAATAAGGGGGGCGATTAGGGCTATTAAGGGCTTGAAACGCATATTTTTTTAATTGCAAAAGTTATAGAAAGGAAGCATAGTTATCATATAACGCTAATAGGTATTAGAAGAGTCTTATATAAGGCTTAGAGAACTAGAAACAAGGCTTCCTAATAGAATAGCATTTAATTCAGTTTAAGTAGAGCAATCGTATATATATTATATTCAAGGAAAAAGTCTAATGGACAGATAGTCTAAGATGCAGAAGATGAAGCAGTGTCCCTAGTCCCTATGTAGGTCTACGGCGTTTAAGAAAGATCCCAATATTAACCCTCTTAGCTTTCTTGCTGATACGTGTTGTTGAGTGTTTGCCGAATACAGTTTGGATGTCGGTGTTCCCTTGCTGGTCATTTTCAATGAGATTTCCATCAACGCCTATGTTGATATCCTCGGTTTCCTCACCGACCTCCACCTTGCCATGGAATGCTGCAGCGATCTTCTTCCAAAATAACAAAACTCCCACCCCTGGTCGCGCCATGGCAGTCGTTGTCCTCTCTTCACGATATTGAAAGCTTTGACTCCTATGCCCCATTGCAGTTGTATCTGGTAGCTCCCGCTCACGGCCATCCTCATCACATACAATTAGGTCCACACCCCTGCGTATCTCTGTCAATGAGATATTCCTGGACGGGCCTGGAATCGCCCCAACAGCCGTATTAATCAGTCTCTGACGATCTCTGCTGGCCATAGGTGTCTTTAATTGAATGGAACTGTGTTACTTCTTAGTCTTTCTTTTGATATCTTGAATATCATGTTTTGTGATAAGAACTGAATGACACCTACAGTTGCGTTACTACAACTGTAAGGATTGTAGTCTGCTTAGCAGCGTCAATTGCGTCTTTGACACCCTTAATTACGTTCTTGTTGAGCTGAAACACGATGCGAGCCCATGCGGTTGGCTTTGTTGTCGCTTGAGTGAGAAGGAGGCGGCGGAGTCTTGTGCATCTCTCAGCACAGTTCTGTATCGCTTGCGGAAGACCGATCTTGTGGATGGTCTGCTGGATGGTCTCGTCGGCAGTCTTAAGAGTACTAAGTTGTATAAGACAACCTGTGAGCGCGTCAA
The DNA here is from genome assembly GCA_003012965.1 of Juglanconis oblonga. Lineage (NCBI taxonomy): Eukaryota > Fungi > Ascomycota > Sordariomycetes > Diaporthales > Juglanconidaceae > Juglanconis > Juglanconis oblonga. The sequence continues at coordinate 22,397 of MUZH01003983.1, read as the reverse complement.
GTTCTTCATTTATGCTTTTGACCTTCTGAGGGACCTCCTGCAGATCTTTGATGATGTCGTATAGAGACGAAATCATTCGGAGCGCTGTACTGGCAATGCCAAGGGCTACTGAGACTTCTGCTATGCCAGACATTGTAGATATTTCAAAGCACGATGTGGGAGATAAATGATTTGGAGTATTTAGGGAACTTGAACATACTGTGCAATGCCGGCGTTAAGTGGAGGGAGACTCCGTTGTTTGGCTGGGGAGTGGTTTCTTTTTCTCTCAAAACCGAAGGCAAATGAGGGATAAATTCTGAAATCAAACAGAGGGCCTGCAGTCAGCAGCTTCGCCTTTTAAGAGCCTGAGTGCGGAAAATGATACCATGGTAGGATACAACAGACTTACCATGGTAGGATGCAACAGACTGGCATTGCGCCTTGCTTCGCCTCATAACCTGGCCGCCTTACACACTATCTTGCCCGCTCTCCCCACTCTCCCCTCACTCCCAGCCAATCACTGCAAGACTATTTGGCTTTGAATGTGTATGGATCCAGCCTATTCAGGTATAACCTCAGTGACTCCGGTGCCTGCTGACTTGTCTGTCAACGTTGTGCAACACACCTTTGTTGCCCTTGCTTATAGTGATGTTACTTAGATATTACGACCCTGAGGAAGCTGTGGAAGCAGCCTGAAAGGTCACTATATTCCTGCTGATTGGTGGAAAATCCACTTGATTTGAACTATGATGACTTACTAATCACTGACAATTCCTGTTAAGTATAATACTGGAAGTGCCTGGGCTCTGGCAACGGTACAGACGAAAGAAACGGTCTTACACCATACTACCGTTATGCACTGAAGGGCTCTGAAGGGCTCTGATTGGCAGCTTGCTGCCGTTCCTTCCTTTCGGGTCGTAGGTAAAGCCTATCGTGAAGCCTATCGTGAGGCCCGTCTTATAAGGAAGGCACGCGACGGGAAGCCCTCTCGCCCTCTCGTCTGAAGGCTTGGATGAAGACGAAAAGAGACGAAGAGACGAAGAGACGAAACAGAAGAGGCAGCAAAAACCCGTCGAAGTATCTGAAAAGCAGATAAGGGCATCATTTTCAAAAACTGCCTCGGCCAGAATTTGTCCTGAAGCAAACGAAAAACTAGGTAGTCTGGAAAAAAGCATGTACATTTCTATATAAATCTAGGTGAAAGATGCATCCGCCGGGATGCGGTGCATAACGCTTATCTTAGTACATAACGGTAGTATGGTGTAAGACCGTTTCTTTCGTCTGTACCGTTGCCAGAGCCCAGGCATTTCCGGCACGGCAACTACCTAACCTTAGGTATAGTAGGTGGAATTTTATCTGTGGACAGAGCCTGATTCATAGTGTATATTTAGATGTGTAGCATGGACGCGTTCATACCAAAGTCCTCTCTTGACTTGAAACGCATCTTTATGATTCTTCAAATTGAGTCTTAGTAAATACAAGTCTGACCACCCGTCGCATTTCAGCTCTAAGAATCAATGCACTATGTCTGTTGATCCCCCCCCCCCAGGGGCAGTTCAGCAGTGGGGGCCAGTGGCTTGGTACAAGAATTTTTCGACTTTAGTAAGCGGTAGCAAGCAGTAATCCAAATACATCCAGAAACAGCAGTAGGGTCAGGTTTATTATAAGATCTCGGAGTTATATCTCTACGAACTGAAGCTATTTTGAGACCTAAAAGGCAACCCTTTTATATTTGCAGGGCGGTGGCCCGTGCACCCAGCACACACCCCCTCCGTTGCCCTACACAGCTGCACTGACCTGATACAGCCTTAGAACGTGAGAGGTACAGTCTTAGTGTTCATTTCTACAAATAATCAGGGCATGCTGCATCTTATTCATGGATTTTCCTCTGCTTATTTTAATCTTTACTGTATTACTTGCAAATTCATTGAGATGGTCACACAAATGGTCGCCGCACACATCTCACACACTTCGTGTTCTCGCTTGCAGACTTCCAAATTTTTCTTCACAATAGTTCAGTGTTTGTGAAAGCCTTTGTCTTCTACGGTTTGTAGAGGCGAGATCTTAGATATTAGGCGCACCGCCACCAGGCCAACCAGATCGATGGATGAACCAGGACAACCATCCCTGACAATGGGATCCTTGAACGTGGGGGAAAATGCATCAATTACACTCTGTGGTAACAACCTGAAGTTTGGAATTTTCTTTTCTGATAGTAGTACGTAATCCCAGGAACAAGAAGCTCTTCAATCAGACCATCTAATAACAAACTGCTAGACACTGATGTCCGGGGTTGGCTTGCTGGTGAAATTGACCATTACCCTGATGCGTCAATTACACCACCAGTTCCCAACAACTTCGACAAGCATTTCAGCTGGGGCCTTGTCGATGAGGTCTTTGAGTATGATGAGTTTCAGAGCTGTCTCTGTGGCTCTTCAACCACTCTTATCCTCTACGGCAAACCCGGAATTGGTAAAACTTATACTATGCACGGCCTCTTCCAAAAGCTGAACACAAGACCATCAACTCTACGCAAACAACAGTCCATAGGGGGATCGGAACATGGTCCGAGAAGAAACCACTACAAGACATCAGGTGCCTCAACACCAACTCATCAACTGCAAGGCCCTGATGAAAGCCAGGAGGACCATATTTTGTGTCTCGAACAGCACACATCATTATTTGGAAAGAAGCACAGAGCATGGTTTCGATGCGCTTTCTGGCGAAACTTGTGGCTTTTTCGAACTTTGGTATTCATTTGCACAGCGGGGCGAAGTTATGCTTCGCGGATCTGGCAAGCATGGGAATGTGGATCCAACATAGAGCATGAGATCCAGCCTCTATTGCGCCAAACACACACTGAACCAGATGTTGACAATCAACTGCCAAACGAGAGAGGTCCGGCTCTCCCCCAAACACTCAAGCAACAGAACTCATTACCACATGATGCTGTGGTAGCAGCATACTTCTTCGAATGGGGTAAACGCCCTCACAAAGCCAAGACGGTTTTGCTGTATCTCCTCCGGCAATTTGCGGCGAATATCCCAGAAGGAATTTCAGAAGTCAGAAACCTCAGGGAGAGACAAAAAGATTTACCGACATTGGAGGACATTACACAGACAATCATCGGTGTACTTGGAGAGACCGATAAGGCTGCCTGTATCTTTTTGGATGCTCTAGATGAATGTGATTCCGGCTCAGTCAAAGAGACTGGGCTGCTCGAGGACATTTTGGAAGCCATATCACTTATCCAGGAAAAGACTGGTATCGGCATTGTTATGACCAGTCGAATGGGGAACGCCACTTACAAAACCTGGAAACATCTTTTCATCAGAGCCCCAGTCGAGAGAAACTTGCAAGCTAGGGCAACCGACATCTCTGAATACCTGCATAGTAGACTGACTGGGCTGAAAGTCAGCAGGAGCCATAGAAATAAGTGGTTGAACAACAAGTACGACTGCCAGAGGATTCAAAAAGTTATAACAAGAGCATCACAGGACATGTGAGTACAATCTCTGGACAAAATGATGCACAGAATTCTCATTTTGATCAGATTCCTGCTTGCGAGGCTCAGTTTCGAGTACGTCTGTGATTTCCGAGAGCAGACTGACCTGCGCAAAAACCTTAAGATGATCGAAAACGTTTGCCAGGGGATTGCAGCAGATCAAAGCCCTGACAAGGTCTTCATGGAATCCATCAAGAATACTCTGAATCGAATTCTGGAGACAAACCGAGGCGGTGATGTCGAGAGCGCGAAACTAATTCTCGGCTTTATTCGGGACGCAGTTCGACCACTCTTGGAAGATGAATTTCTTCTACTGCTCAATCTCGATCGCCACGGAGCGATGAGATTCGGGCGCGAGAGCCAGGATAGATTTCAGTGGGAGACGGTGCAAGACATTTGCCTGGGTCTCATTGAAAAAGACAACGCTGGTTGCGTCAGATATATGCATCGGTCACTGCATGCCTACCTTTGTTGCGACGCAGGTCAACGCCAGATCCCACTACAGGACGAGGAACTCGGAATGAGATGCATAGGATATCTCGAAAAAAGCTTTTCGGGAAAAAGCAACGTCTGCCACGATCCAAAATCTCTGAACAGACGCCTGCGAGGATTCCCGTTTCTCGGATATGCATCCAAGTACTGGCCACACCACCTCAAAAACTATGAACAAAAGCTACAGAAGGTCAATGGAAAACACGACTACAGCGGCGATACTTTACATCATTCTGCGTTGAAGTTTTTGAAGAAAGAAGAGCACGTTGAGGCAGCCTTTCAGATTACGATGTTCTCAGACGAGTTGCTCAAATCTGAGCCCTCACATCGAGCCGAGAGACTTTCCATTGTGTATCAACGCTGCCAAGGCAACAGGTACGACGTTTTAAAACCTGTCAACCCGTATGTTGAGAACAAAGTGTCCGGTCTCCACGTGGCTTGCAGATACGGTTTCCGCACATTGGCCGAGAAACTGATCAAGAAAAGCTCGCTCGAGGTTTTGGAAACCGTGACTTCTGCAGGATCGACACCTCTTCATGAGGCTGCCATATCCCATGACCAGCCTATCTGCGAACTGCTGCTGGAAAGCGGTGTCAATCCGAACCACCCGAACCAATTCGGCCTCACACCTCTAATGTTGGGGAATGAGCAAGTCTCAGAAGTCCTCATATCAGCAATGCTCAAGCCAACACCAGGAATCAACATCACAAACATCAATACTCAAACGAAGGCAATGTTTGGTGAAGGCATCACGGAAATAACACACTGGGATATGAATGCAAGTTCGGAAATGTTGTTATTTGCAAGCTCAGTGGCCACAGTACCAGGAAGAAGTGCGTTGCATTATGCAGCTCGAAACAACAAGCCCAAAACGATCAAGGCTTTGCTGTCGAACTTTTCGGACATCGAAGTCGAGCTACGGGACTCACATGGTCAAACTGCTTTGCACATCGCAGCCAAGAAAGGACATCTCAAATGTATGAAAGTTCTTCTAAACTCTGACTATTATAAACACGCGAGAGAGAGGATTTATCAGCACATCACCTGTCCTGGCGATTGTGATCATGAGTCTCGGGGCTGTGGAAGCACAGTCTTGCACCTTGCAAGCCACCACAATACCAATGGCGACTTGGTGAGGCATTTGCTGGAGAATTACCCAGAATTGGTCAACAGGGCAGATTCCAAGGGCCAAACAGCAGTTCATCTGGCAGTCAAATCTGGATGGCCCAGATGGACTATTCTCAAATCTATGCTAAAGCTGGAGCACAAATATGGAGGGTCCGGCAGGGTGTTGATTGACTGGAATGCTGTTGACCACAAAGGCCAGACTACACTTCACCTTGCAGCCCTCAGATTATCCGGGGATGCCAAGAGGCTATTCAAGACCATACTGCGGATTGAAGACATCAATATCAATTGCGCAGATCACAACGACAGGACGCCCTTTCATTTTGCTGCCATGGCTGGGAATACGGACTTTCTCACCCAGCTTCTGATTCGTAAGGACGACAGGGTCAATGTTTGGGCAAAAGATGGGGACGGCCACTCAGCAGCTGTACACGCAGCTTTAGCAGGTAAAGCTACAGCGTTCAGATTTCTGTGGACCAAGATGGGCAGCGACGACATCGGGTTGAAGCATCAGAGAGATCTTATATTATTGGCCTGTGAGGGGAAGAACATCGGCAAAGAGATTCTGAGACATGTGGCTACGGCAGCCCTTCCTTTTGGACGCATCCATGTTTCGGACAGGCAGAAGATCACAAAACCTGCCATATTAAGCACTCTGGTAGCAAGCCATTTCGTCGCCAAGCTAGGATTCCTATACATCTTAGCATTTTTGAAGTCACAGACTTCAAAGAATTCAGGAGACACTTGAGAATACAACAGCAGAAGACTTCGGCAGCAGATGAATATTTCAGCAGAATAAACGGAAGAGACTATGCGAGAGAAGCAGTGCCGGGCTTCCGCGAAGTCATCTTTGGGATCTTCGCTCGCCGATTGGGGAAAACAGAGGTGCCGGGGTCGCTGTCATTCGAGGACCTCATGGAGAGCAATTACCGTATTTGCCTCCTTTCTCATCCATGCATGGCCAAGAGGGTCGAAATTCAGAGTCTGATCGATGGAGGGAGCTTATCAAACTCCATACCACAGCAACGGAGGCAGGGTTGGTCGACGCAGACATGGAGCTCTCCTCGACCGTGGAAGGGGCCATCCAGGCAAGATTCGGTACCTAGGAAAGCAGTACACAGGATGAATCGTACCGGGTTGCTGTATTGAATGCATCCCCGCTAGTGATACGGGTCAAGTTCACACCGAAAAAGAGGAAGCTATGCGAATTCGGCACTGCCCATCACCGAGAAAGCCACAGGACAAGTGCCGGAGGGAGCGCAGGCCCAGACATACCACACGTCACAGGATATCCAGAAACAATACTACTTCCTTGGGGTGGTCAGGCTTCGCGACTACCTGCGTCTATACGACGTGGGCGGCAACAATATCCTACCACACGGTGATGGCCAGAGACACGAGAGCTCGGTCAATGACGAGTGGTCTATGGAGCAGCAGGACCCCTCCTACATGCTGTACTATCCTCGGACAGATGCGATGCCACAGGGCCATGGATGGGAACCAGAGGTGCGCAGGGAAGATAGCGCTCTCTTCAGGAACCATGAGATGGGGATTGCAGAGATGGACAAGACAATCCGTCTGGTGAGGAACCGGCAAGGGTAGGGTGTAACAGAGAAAATGGCGGCTCGGTAGGTACGGGCGATTCCAAGGTGAGAAGTTGGAAGATCCCTGTAGGTGATGCATGGGCCAGGGTGCCCTCCGTGTAAGACGATTCGCTGAATATCGGCGGGTCTTGGTAGCGCATGCCGACATGACCAATGATGGCCCCGGTAATACTGAATGACTCAGCAATTTCGACACCTCTCATGCGCAAGGCTACCTTAGGTACCTAGGTACTTAGATAGTCATATTTTCGGAGGTCTCGAGACTCGAGACTGAATGAATGGATTCGCATGGGAATTTTGTGGAACTGCACTACAAGGTTTAGAGGCTTGGATTGTTACTGATAGGCTCATATGTGGAATAGAATACCTTCCAAGAGAACCCAGTCCACCTAAGGCTCCACGATGTCAAGAGGACCCGCAGCTTCGGCGCGTACCTGCAGTCGTAAAGAAGTGGTGCAGCAATCTCCCTCTCTCGAGCCGTTCACACATAGAATGACTCTTCTAGACCGTGCCACGTTTCGATCGACGGGCGATGCCTACAAGTCGGGACTGCCAGCCAGGTGCAGACAAGATAGATGTTTTCGAGTTAAATACCTATCCCTACTTCTAGAAGGTGCAGTATCTTTTAGATGTTAAAGATAAGGTAATACTATCCGCTCTTATCTCTCACTACCTCTACCTCTCTCTAGACCTATTTCTCTTTACCATTGTACTTGAGAATACAGAAATTATTATAATACATATTATAAAAGTTAAGCAGACCTATATAACTACATAACTCAACTAAGGGGCCCTGAATATACCAAATGCTGTGCCTTTACAAGAATTTAACGAAAATCATAGGACGGCTGAATAGAAGGAGTGTATGTAAGTGTGCATGAGAAAACATCAACGCATACTGTCTTGATTGAGAAGCCTTGGTAAACACAGGCGGAAGACGCCGTCACAGTTGTTGAGCTTGGATGGGCAGAATTTCTAGATTTTTAGGTAGACTCCGCCTCAGTTATTCGCTCAGTGAACAAGATCCGATAGTCCAGCATGCGCAATTCTCTGCTCCAGTGTCCTATTCAGTGTGATGCCGAACGGGCCTGCCTCCAGTGTACAGAAGGAATCGTTGCCCGGCATCTGGCTAGTCTGGAAGTAGTTTGCGATCTTTGACAAACCGCAGAGGTTCTGGGTCGTCCTGGTGGTGTGCTTTAGAAGGATCAGCTTGACAACCATGTTGAACCAGGACCACGGGCAGATTCACTCACGCCCATCCCGTCAATGATAAGAACCTGAGCGTCCTTGTAGTTCGGCGCCGAGGAAAGCGCGCTTTGGTCTTCGGTCAGCTCGGCATATCCTAAGGGAGGAGTGATGTCTCACTTGTTAAAGGGGGTCACCGGGTCATAAGTATTGCCAACGAAGAGAATGGGAGTGGCGGTGTTACCACCAAACGGCCCTGAGAAAATCTCGGTAGCCTTAATCGGCCAACCAGTGCACCCTACCATCGTCTCGATCCAGATGTCCCCGGAGATGCTTTGGTCATCGAGGCCTTCCAGCAGAGGCCTCAAGTCTTGCAGGGTCTTGTTGTACCATCTGTTACCCTGATCAGAGCACAAAATACCAAGGGTCCATTGCGGATTCGTGGTCTCGTAGCTTATTACAGAAGGATCCCCATATATATCCGTAGCCTTCTCGGTCCACGTGCGTAGATCCTGTGCTGAAATGGCACTCTCGAGGTCCAGCAAGACATCCGACAGCACGCTGAAGTAGGAAAAGGGCGTGACTGCCGTCGTCAAGAGCCCGACTTTCAGAACGAGTAACGCGGACTCGACATCAGTGGCGTTTGGCCAACCCTCCGCTTCGGCTCCCTGAGGGTCGAGTTGGACGAAGGATCGATTGAACCGCTCATATATATCTCTCGCCGAGGATCCGGTATAGAACGGACACGCCGACGGTCCAGCCTCATGACAGTAGATGAAGAAGGCGGCAATGACTCCATCCAGATGCGAGACACTGTCGGAAGTGTAATTGGTAAGATAGCCTTCCGGGTTGACGTTCCCATCCAGAACCACGTTGCCCACCCTCTCCGGAAACATGGACGCGAACGTCTGCCCGAGGAATGTTCCGTAGCTGACCCCGTAATAGTTCAGAAGATGTCTGGGCTTCGCGGCGGTGCGGCCGTCTTCGGTCGCGGCGAAGGCATCGACGATGCTGAGCATGTCCCTCGCGGTGGTGGCGGTGGACATGTGCGGTCCGGCGTCAAATTGACCGCCTGCGGCTAGCTCGCATTGCGCGCCGAGTGCCTTACCGAACTCGATGAAGCCTTGGTAATACGCATCTGCCATCCGGGGGACTGACCGCGAATCGAAGGTGTTGTTTTGCGCTATGGTGGCGGCGGAGCAGTTGGCAAGTGGCTCGCTAAGGTAGATGCCTCTGGGGTCGAAGCCAACAACATCCCAGTTGTTCCCGATCATAGTCTGCCTCATGGAGGAAAGAGGTCAGCTTCGTACCGTGTTGCAAAAGACTTTCGGAAGAATTTGGGTCAAGCAAAGCAGAACCCGATCAAGAAAATTGTATACAAACCTGAATAGTAGACCCATAGTCCAAGGCTTCCTCCACACCCGACGCTCCGGGCCCTCCGGGATTTAGTAAAATCATTCCCTGATAAGGTCCAGAGGTGGAATTGGGCTGGGCAGGATACTTGACAAGGGGAACTGAAGCTCGGCCAAGATCGGGATTCTGGTAATCGAGCGGTACCTATAGAGACAGATCAGCATGAGTGGAGAAGGTAACAAATGAGAACCAACATCTAGTTTTGCACAGAAGAAGCCATCATTGCAAGGGTACCAAACGAGCTCTTTGGATGAGACGATGGTAGAAAAAGTGAAGTTCTCAGAAGAACTTGCTCGGGCAAGGTGGAACAAGCCCACTAGGGCGAAGAAGGGTGTGATGCTCATCAGGAGAGGAAGTTGTAAGTTGGGGCTCAGTAGACGGCAGAGGAATGAGCAAGTCCATTGGGGATATATGAACGGGACCGATACCTATGTATGGTATATATACTCATGCCGTTGATGGCCTCTGGTGGGGGTGCTCTCGGGGGCCCTGGCCAGGTCCCAAAATGTGAACATTGTGGAAACGCTTCTGGACCTCGTAAACAAAATTACGAGAGTGAGAATTGACGTCGTGCTTTGGTTGATTCATCCTCCGCCTTGAAGATATCCGTTCTATGAATTTGGAAGCGGAAGGCCGTGGGTTTCCCTTGGACAGACCGGTATATGTGGTGTACTGAATGTACTGATTAGGCGTCCCTACCATTGGTCTGTCTACCTAGGTTAGGTACCTACAAAGTACCTTGGACGCGCTAAACCGACAGGGTCCTTACGAGCGGACCAAACAAAACCGATATCTGACACGCTAAAGATCCCACTTGGGTCTGCACAACCCTTGAACTGCTGAGCAGGGTCCCTACGAGTACGAGACTGTACGACTTTATCCCTTTCCTCGTTGAGGGGAGGAACCAGGCAGCAAGATCCGCCAGAGCCCATACGCCTTTTTCTTCTACTACTACCAATTTGACACCGCTGACACCGCTGTACTTACTTGCTTTCCATTTCTCAGTGCCACCCGTCTCTACATTCCCAGATGCCCAAGGTTGCGAAAGGAAGGAGGAAGCGAGCTTACCGGCCAAAGACAAGGTCGGGGTGCCTCACATGCAAAGGTAAGGCCCAGGCCCAGGAAGGGCTGCGGTAGCCTGACACTCCATCTGATTGAAAATGCAGTCCGACGAGTGAAATGCGATGAGACGCGGCCACAGTGCCTGAGGTGCACATCGACGGGCCGCAGCTGTGATGGCTACTCTCCTGTTCAACCGCCCGACACATCATCAGCGAGTCCGATCAGAGTCCCTAGCACTATCACGGCAGCACCATCTGCGGAAATCCATGCTTGCTCGCGATCAAGGCGGTCCTTTGCATTCTTCGCGCAGCGAACTAGGCTAGAACTTGCGGGGTTTTGTGGATCCGCATTCTGGGAAAGACTTGTCCTTCAAGCTGCCCAGCATGAACCAGCTATACGATATGCCATCATCGCCATAGGCTCGCTCCACGAACAGCAGACAGCAGCGGGAGATGGTCAAGAACTTTTCGCTTTGGAGCAGTATAATCTGGCGATCGGGAGTCTGCTTGCTCCTCTGTCGCAGAACAGAGAGCGAGGGGTCGATGTCTGTCTTATCTCGTGCATTCTCTTTACTTGCTTCGAGGTATGTACTACTCATCAAGATGAACATGACACATTCCTAGTTCCTCACATCTGATGCCCCAGAACATGCGAGGTCATCATGCCTCCGCAGGGTCCCATATCCGAAGCGGCTCGAAACTGCTGCAGGAAATTGTCTATGATCAGCGAACCGGGATACTGCAACATGGAGCTCTTGGAGGCACCTGCAAGCAGCAGCCGGATTGGTATATTCCACTCGAGGTGCTAGCAACGATATTAGCAGGACTGGACACGCAAGTGGCCACGGTGAGAAGACTGGCTCTATTCTCTGCGAGTCTTTGACTAATGCGTCTAGCACAGATCATGCGTGACTGCCAGTTCAAGACTTACAATGCGTTATTTTCTGCGACTATGGGCCATGATACTTCTCTTGTGTTCTCGAACATCGAAGAAGCCAAGAACCTTTACGACTATGGCCGCTACTTGTTCACCAGCAGCCATGAGAGTCCAAATCAGTTGTCATGTGACGCCACGGATGCTTCCGACGCCATCCAGGGCCATATAGCTTACTGCAAAGCTCTTATGTCGAATTTCTCGCATGCCTTAGATGTGTTCGCGCACACAAGAGGCTCACAGCTCACACCACAGGAAGACGTTGCCGTGGCTGCGCTTCAGCTGCATGTGCTGAACGCTTGGGTCTCTTTCTGTGTCACACATCAACCTCCTGCTCATCAGCCCGACCGGAACGAATTGATAGCGCAGATGAAGGAGATGGTCTGGCTTGGTGAGAAGCTGATCTCTTCTCTATCTCTCAACAGGGATGCCAGACACCAGACAACTTCATTTTGCTTGGATCTGGGATTCATCATCCCGCTATTCACGGTGGCAAGCCAGTGTCCAGACACCACACTTCGTCGCACGGCGATTTCTCTTCTTCGTTCGACATCGCGCCAAGAGGGCCTTTGGAATAGCGTGGTCATCGCAAAGGCCGCGGAGAGGATCATGGAGATCGAGGAGATCGAGGGCGCGCCGTTGAGAGCGTGCCCTGATGATGCGGTATGGCTGATCTCGTCGACTTCTCCAACGGTTCTACAACTTGATGGGAGGGGGGTCCGACTGCAGTATGTCAAACCAGGACACGCGATAGACGCACACGTCAGCGTGGTGGAGGAAGTGTTCAGTTGGTGACTTGGTACTGTATGAGGACATAATGCGAACCGTCCCATTCTACCTAGGTACGTGCTGCGAATATTCGTGCCCGGGTTGAACGGTGATTATGGCTGACTAAGCCACCAAGCGCACTGCCACTTCAGACAGCCAGATATCCAATGACCAAACGAGTCGAGTGACCTGCGGGTCTGGCCACTTAAAAGAAACTGAGAACAGCGTCGAGAATGACCTAAAGAGCGGGTGGCTGTCAGCTGAGCCCACCAGGATCTATCCGCCGCTGACAAACCTGCGGAAGACTAGGCGACTGAAGACTAGGCGACTGAAGACTATGCTCTGGCATACTACCCGTTGCTTGACTTGCTGTCAAATCTGGAGTCGGTGCCGCTTGACATCCTGCCATTTTTGCCTTCCAACGTGGTGATTTGGATGTCGCAAACTTTCCCGCAGCATACTTCTGATCTGTCACGGAGACTCCCTTCCCCCTGGTATGTATAGACCCTCCTCGCGAATCCATCTATCAGCTCGTTCCAGCCTCAGCATATTTCCCTTACTACACCGGTCATACCGACATGAATTTGACTATCGAGAACATAGAATGTTCTGTCTCCTGCCAAGGTGTGTAAGAGCAGATTACGATCTGTATCTAGGTAGGGGTGTCACACCGAACGCTGTTTGACTTTGGCACGTTTCTGCTAGTTCTCTTCAGCGTTACAACTTCACCGGTACAGGAGTGCGGTCTGGGGTCAGAAAAGGTCATGTCAGTTTCTTGGATTCATATACGAGCAGGCCTCTCAGAAGCTGGTCGGACAAGGCCACCTACTTACTGGTGGTCCGTGCTGGCCTGTTACCCAGTGAAGCTATTCACAGTCCCATTTGGGCCGTGAGCACGTGTCCTCCCTTGGCCGTTACAAATGCACCAAACAACAGGTGGGTGAGGTTCATACTCATTGTTCTTCACTGACGGTGGAGTCAGCATCGAAAACTATACATCAAATTTCGCAGGCAGGCTTCGCTTCTAATTGATTTACTCCCCGACCTCAGCCCTCACCCTCGAATAAATATTTCTTCGTTCAAGAACATCACAACTGTCGCTCCCCGACATCAACAATCGAAACATTTGGCAAGTTAAATATCCGATGGCAATCCAAAACAGATGTCAACAAGCCTGGAGCATATTCCAAAGAGAGGATGGAGTTGCTGTTACCACGCACGATGAGTGTTCCCATCACCTTGTAGCCAGACCCACATCTCTCGATTGCGAAATGCTAACAAACAAAGAGAGGCATCCTCAACAACCAACGACAGTGATGTCGCTCCCCAATTCGTCTCAGGAGGCTGCCGCAAATCCTGAACAGGAGGAGGAGCAGGCGGAGCAGGAGAAGTCTGTAGGTTCTTCTCAGCCTCGGACGGCTGCCATCTAACAAACGGGTTCCAGCTCAAGCATTTCAAGACTTCCCAGGGCGATCTGGAGGGTTGGTTGGATATATGCTAATCTGAGAAATTTGACAGAGTCCGTCTATCAGCAGAATCAGGTCATCTACCAGCCTCATGACCATTCCGTTTACCGAACCCCATACGCCATGCCTCCCACCGGAATCCAACCCAATCCGTGGCTGGTGATGGTGCCACCGGAGTTTGTTCCAGACGCCTGGCCATACTGCCCCAGCGTTGATGCGATTGCTATTTGAACCTCTTGGACGTCGTCTCAAAAGTAACATAGAGTAGAAAGAAGCCTGACTACACGCGGGACAGGCTCTCGGAGGTGATATGGAGGTCCCTGAATGATGAGCCCCGGACAACAGGACAGTTGCCGAAGATTTATATTTCCGATGGTCAGAGGAGAGGTTAGGTTACACGCTGTGTTCTGACGATGCAACCGGATACTATTGCAATGACTATTTCCTCTAAAGCACCCAGGAATCGCGACTACCTTGGTCCAACCAAGCCAACCTGAAAACTAGTCCCTCACTCCTGAAGGAGATGGAAAGATGGGAAGCCTAGCTTTCAGAGAGGCCCAAACGGACAAATCAACAGACAATACTAGAGTCGATAGCAAAAGATTACGCTGGCCGTTGAATCTGTCGAATTCTCAGCGAGGTGCCCCGAATACTCCGCCGGGGCCGCATCCAGACACACCAGTCTCCCCCAGAGGCGTCAGCCCGCCGCCCCGTCCCACGGAATCACGTCTGCTTGGACTCCTTGGGCACCAACACCGTGCTGCCCTCCGCATCCTTCTCCTTGCCCTCATAAAACCTATCCAGGTCATCCACCACCTGCCGTCCATGCCACTTGGGCATGATCTCGGCGCCCTCGTTCCGGATCCGCCGCTGGAACCAGTGCGGCATCGCGCCCAGCAGCGGCAGGAACGCCGCCAGGGGCGGGCAGATGACCTGGCCGCTCCGGCCGCTCAGGACCTGGCGCACGATGGCCTCGGCGACGGTCTCGGGCTCGAGCGTGGGCAGCACGAAGTCCTTGGAGTTGTGGTAGCCCTGGAAGAGCGGCGTCTTGGTGTAGCCCTGGTTGACGACGACGGTGCGCACCTTGGGCGCGTTGTAGCGCGTGGCCAGCTCGGCGGTCAGGCCCTCGTGGAAGGAGAGCGCGGCGGATTTGCTGGAGGCGTAGTCGGTCATGTTGGGAACTACGGGCATAAGATTGATGATGTGTCAGACCAGATCAGCAGCTATGCAAACAGCACACAGCACACAGCTGCGGGACAAGGGGAGGTCGGACGCACCAGTCACCCACGAAGCGATGCTGGCAACCGTGACCACCATGCCGTGGTTGTTCTCGATCATGCTCGGCAGGTACTCCTGGACCAGCCAGTAGTGCGCGAAGGAGTTCACGTCAAAGGTGAAGCGCACATCCTTCTCGGCGGCATCGAGGACGGACTTGCCGCGGGCGACACCAGCATTGTTGATGAGGACCGTCGGGTATCCGACCTTTGCCCGGATCTCCCTGGCGACGGCCTTGATCTCCTTGACCGAGGTGATGTCGCACTTGAAGTAGTGGACGTTGGGAGCTACGTCTTATCGTCAGCCACGTGCGCGGGAAGAAGCTGCGAGCCCGCTCATCTGCAGGTCCCGAGCGGGCGGTAGGCGGTAGGCGGTGGGCGGTGGGCGGTGGTGAGAGTCACGGAGACAGAGCCGACGTACGAGCCTCAAAAGTCATGGGGATGATATCCAACACGACAACCCTGACCCCCTTCTCGCTCAAGAACTTAACCACATGGCCGCCAATCCCCCCGGCGCCCCCGGTGATCAGCACGATCTCCTTTCCGCGCCAGTCATACCGGTCGCTGCTCCAGTTGTTGAGGGCCCGTTCCGACAGCCAGCCGTTCAGCCAGCGGGCGACGCCGAGGAAGAAGAGGGTGCGCACGCGCGAGAAGGCCGTGTGGTGCAGGATGGAGAGGTCCTCGCCGCGCGTGGTGAAGCGAGCGAGCAGTATGAGCGCCCCCGTGAGCAAGGGGTTGAGGGCGGCGTTGCCGAGAAGCCGCACGAGGACGTCGCCTTTGAGGCCCTCTCGTGGGATGAGTCCGTTGTGCATCGGCATATTGCGAGTTACCTGTCAGCAAGCTTGGTTATTTTGGGGGGAGGAAGGATTGCACAATGGCTTGATGAGATCAGAGTCTCATATGATGAGAAGAGGAAAAAGGCGAGAGTGGAGGTGACTGGGACGAAGCTTCGTCTGGAGGAGGGCTCTAGTAGTACGTGCGACCCCTGTCGCAGGAGTGTTCACAAGCTACTGGCCGCATTCCGCATGTGTGAACGAGGTCTGGCATCCCTGGATCATCACGAGAAACCGAGGCCCGGGGATAGAAGATGCGGGGAGCCCCATTGGCGGCGGCGGCGGCGGCGTTGGGGAAACGCCAGGGAAGGCCAGGCCAGGACGCCACAAATGCTAGTAGTATGCAGAACTGAGCGAGGCTGAGTGGCTGGTGTGAAGATACAAACTTCCACACCCCATCGCTCCGCCAAGAGCGCATTGTCTCGAGGGCATGCATCCTCGAGCCCGAGCGCAATACATGATTCCCATCCGACCCCGTGAACCCTTTAGGAACTTATTCCTCTCCCCTTCCACAAGCAACCAACAACTTCCTGCCTAGTGCCCCCAGATCCGGGCTCACGCTCAGATGGCTTTTCAGTGTCATTACTGCCGCATTCTGCGCGACATCCACCAGATCCTCTGTCCTGCCCCCCAGCGCCAGCCCCGCGACCAGGGTTCCCAAGAAAGTATCCCCCATTCCATTGACAGAGATGGGAGTGCCGACCCTCTCCACTGCCGGATACATACGCATGTACACCCCGCCGACATACGGATGCCCTGGCGCGGCGCGGGTAAGTATGTAGCGCTCGTGCTCGGGGTCGAACAGCCGTGGATCATCCGGTTTGAGGATAGTGGTGAGTAAAGCGCCGCGATCGCCCATCTTCGTGATGATGGTTGGAATGTATGGAAGCAGCTGGACGCTCTGCACGGGGATGCCGGCATCTGTCATTGCCGCATCGGTGAGTCTGACGAAGCGGTCTCGCGCACCGCCGTGCATCCCAAAGGCGTCGATGACTTCGAACCACGAGATGCTTTCCATGTAGCCGTTCTCCTTGGCGGCCTGGTACATCGCCTGTAGCTCGTATGCGTTCGGCGTGGCGAGCGTGATGGCCACTTTCGGGAAGAGGGGCAGACTGTGGTCCTTCGGGAAGAGGCCGGCTGCTTTGATGGTCGAGACGGGCTCAAAGGCCACTTGTGCACCCGCAAGACCACCTGTCTTGATCCAGTTGTGGATATCCTTTGGAGACCAGTTGCCGTCCACAACGAGCCATTGGGGCTGGGTCGACTCGACGATTGAAGCCCAGTATGTCGGGAAGGAGTGCGATGTGAGAATGGCCATGTCGGCCATAGCCAACATCAGGTTTTTCTCTGCGTCGTTCACGGCGACGTACTGTGCTGTGCGAGCCGAGGCGTATTCGGGTCCGAGTTGGCGGATATAAGTCGTGTCGAGTCCGTTCTTCTCCATACTGGTGAGAATCGTGGCGCCGGCGCTGAGCGTATCATAAGCACCCATGCAATACCGCTGGCCAGGAGAACCTACATATCACTGCCGATCATACTGCAGAGCTTGACCTTGAGGCCACGGTGAATGCTCTGTGCCGCCAGAGCAACATTGTGACCAACGCCACCGATGGATTGAGTGATCCCGGCCGGGTTGGAGGTCTGCAGAACGGGGGTGAGAGGTTTGGGATCATCGTATCTGTCATTGTGGAAGTCGCAGTTTAGATCGAGGGCCACCGAGCCAGCGACTAGAATATCAGCCTTGAGTGGGGTTTTCTTGACCTCGGGGAGATGCTTCTCAGGCTTTGGGTGGGTTGAAGAGACAGGGAAAGGGGGCCTGTGTCTCGAATGCTTGGTCAGATTTTTTTGGCTTCCGGTATCCTGAGCATAAGAGCCCCTCTTACTGGTGGTTGCTTGAAGATGTGCTCTGGAAGTCGTTCTCAAGTTTGCACAGCTCAACGGCCACTCGGGCGGCTCGAGCAACGTTGGCCTGCACCAGATGTAGGTTTGCCGGTGCACTCCGACCATCACTCAGCTCCCGAATCCTTCTCAGGATGAAGGGCGTATTTGCATTCCCAGTAAAGCCCTGCTCATCTGCCTCCCGCACGGCAGTGCTGATGATATGATCCATAATCTCTCGCGGTATCTCATGCTCTTGGGGAATGGGATTGGCAAGGACCAGTCCGCTCTCGATACCCAATCTCTCCTGCGCGAGAATCATAGCGGCTGCTTGTACCTCGTCTTCTACCACAAAGGGGCTCTTGGTACCGCTTTCTCGTGCCCAGAAAGCGGGTAGGTCGACGTCCCCAGTCCGCCCGTCAGCGAAAGTGCCGACCAGGACACCCTGTGTCTCAAGAAACTCCAGAGTACGTGGGATATCGAGGAAGCCCTTCGGCCCGCTGCTGATGACTGCTACCCGGGTTCGGCCCAGCTCGGTGAGGTCTGCTGAGACGTCCATGCTGTTCTCACCTCCACGGTGGACGCCGCCTAGCCCGCCTGTGCCGAAGATGCGGATACCGGCGGCGCGGGCGAGGATCATGGTCCCAGCGATGGTGGTCCCGCCATGAATTTTGCGGCCCTTGATGCCCTGCGCTTGAGTTCAGCTGGATACTTGGGACACACAGGAGGACTGTTCCTCTACTCACGGCTCCGACAATGTAGGGGAAATCTCGTCGGGAGATCTTGCTGGCACCCTCGTCGACCATGCGGTCTATCTCGGCCGGGCTTAGTCCGACCCTCGGAAGGCCATCCAGCACGCCGATGGCAGCAGGCACGGCGCCATTTCGCCGTACGACCGACTCGAGCACCTCGGGAAGATCTCTTCCCAGAGCACCGTGGGTGTAGATGGTCGACTCCAGGGCCACCACGGGTCTGTTGGTCGCTATGGCGTCTCGAACCTCTGGGGCGATGTGAAGAAGACTTCTTAGCTCGCCTGCAGACCTGGAGTACCGCCGCAAGTGAGTCGGAAGGAGGCATTGGGACTGCCGGGCCGCGCTGGTCTTGTGGAGGGACGCCCAGCTAGCGTGCCGTATACCATGCCGTATACCTTGCCGTGTACCTTGCCGTACGAGAGTCATATTCGGTGTGCCTGACTGGTCTTGAGATGAGACTCTGATGCACGGTTTGGCGCGTCCCGATCAAAGCAGCATGGTGGGTAGTGCCGTCAGCTCGAATACCGTCTGACTATTTCTCTTCGCATCCGTGTGCAATGCAAGTCGCCGTCGTGAAATCCGCGAGTCAGCGGTGAGGTTGTTGATGTTTATCCGAGGCCGCAATCGGGATCATCTATGGGGTATCTGATATCGGAGGACGCCGACAGTCGGTCTCCATTCCTTCGGATGGCCGTCCCGGCGCCGAAGACGGGTGGATCCCGTCCTCAACGTTTGCACCAATCACCATCTGAACATAGCATCTGTCAGTTCCCCCAGACTTGGCTCCACCAATTTCGCTGTGTTTCACATCTCACCTGCATCACCGCACCTCGGTGTGCTTGGCCACCACACAACAATGTGTTCCCCGTGTTCCCCATCTCATGTCGATCAGAACATTGACGATGGCGCGATCGAGAGCGCGACTGGTTGCTCTGATACCAATATTTGGAAGATCTTAGGATCGTACAACCTTGGCCAAGCTTGCCGGTCGACCGGTCGACCGGTCGTGCGCGGCATTTGGTTTCTGATGTACCCGAGATGAACCCCCGAACCAACCTGGATGCTAATGCAGAAGCGAGTCCCCTCCCTGTCAAGGGAAATCTATTAAGCTTGTTTTAGTCCTGAAGTCTTTCTCGCCTTTCCAAAATCGAGCCTTCCTCTCCTGCAGCGCTCTGTTTCTCTTCTCCCCTCGTCGACGACACGGTCTTCCTGACGAGGTTTCCCTGACGAGGTTTCCCTGACGAGGTTTCCCTGTCTCTCTCTTCGTTGCTGTGCGCCGGGTTGGCTGGTTGCTTCACTCGCCTCAGCGAGTGGCCAAGAGAATGGTGCCCCAGATACTACTGCGCACCGCCTTGCTGCCGCTCCTTGTCAGTCGAGCCGTAGGCCAACAGAGCTTCACGATATCCAATGGCCAGATATACACGCCAGGCTTTGCCATCGTGGATTCGCCACAGCCGGGCACGCCGCTGGGAGGATGTCAGTGCCCGTCCTCCTCGACCTCCGTTTCAGCGCTTGACTGACTGACACCGTCGCCAGCACAGATTGAGGTCGCCCTCGACGTCAGCGCAAATGGCATCCTGCCCCTGAGCACAGCCGTAGACAGTCCAAGCCGCATCAACGACATAGCCATTTACATGTACAGCTATGACACGGGCTGGAACTTCACGATAGCAAACGGAACCGCCACCAACGCCACGTACGGGCCCATCATGCAACAGGAGCCGGGAAGCACCGTCAAGCACGTGAAATGGACATGGCCGAGCTGCTTGGTCGGCGACGGCCAGCCGACGACAGCGGACAGCGCCAGAGGCGTCTACAACATCTCGATCCGCCAGAATTTCCGCATGAACAATACAGACTACTATACCGTCTTCGACCTGCCCATAGCGGTCACCAACAGCATCGAAAACTCCACGGACCGTCCGGACTGCGAGACGCTGAACAATCCCATGATGACGCCGGACCAGATCAACCCCACAGAGGCGGACCAGGTGGGCATCTTGTTTGCGCCGGGAGACTCGCATATCGTCCTGGTCGAGCTGAACAAGACGGATACCACCGGGAGCCAGCAAGGCCTTGGAGGTGCTGGGACGGTGAGCTGGGAGGCCAGCGCCCTGTGGATGTGCGGCCTTGCGCTTGTCACCGCTCTCGTTGTGTGATGGAAGATGGGCTCTGTACGAGGGATCTGTACGAGGGATCTGTACAAGGGATCTGTACAAGGGGATCTGTACAGATTTCGAGGATACCCCTCGGTGATCCCATTCTCTTACAAGCTTTGATAGTATTTGAATCCCTGTGATAACTAGGTACCATCTCTACCACAGACATACAGGAATGAAAACCCGCCGGCAGAGCGACGGACAGTGCGGCGAGCCCAGTGCTGGGCTCATCGGCATTTGTAGATGGTGTTTTCAGGGGACCAAGGGGACCAAGGGGACCAATCATTACTTGGATCCTAATTTACCCGGTTCCGTCTTTTTGGCTGTATTTCAATTTGTTGCGGATACACGACGGACATGTCGTGTTCGTCGCATCGTCCAAAAGAGTAGGCGCGGCTGTCCCAGCGTCTCGGGTGAAAGTGGGGCAGTCGCAGTCACGTAGCCAATGGTGCATCGGCCGCAAACCCCACTACTGCGAGGCTGCCAGTGCCAATCTGAATTTTTCTGACGGACCTTGAGATTCTCCATGTCTTCCACTCCTCACCTCACTCACTACCTAATCAACTTCAGAATGTCGCGCAAAATCCAGGGTCCAGTGTCTGACGACAATTCATCCGAGAATGATGACCATTTTTCGGAATCGGAGGGCGAGGATGCCCCGCTGAAATCTACCGATCACATGGACGTGGATGAGAAGGACTCAGACGAGGAAGAGCTCGAGCGGCTGGTGCTCGGCAACAAAGCCGGTTTTCGCGCCAATCTGTTCGCCGGCGCTACGGATTCAGAGGACGAGGGGGCTTTCAAGGATCTGCGCATAGACGATGGCGAAGTGGCGCCTGGGACGGCCGGCCTGGAGGAGCTGGACGATTCGGCGCTTTTCATGCTCGACACAGGTCCCGGTGCTGGGGGCAAGCAACTCACAACGACCGCCACGCGTGACGTGGAGGATGCTGGACCGCAGACTGCATGGGTTGACAGCGACGACGAGAGGCTGACCGTGTCGCTTGCTGGTGTCAAGCAATTGCGCAAGCTGCGTGAGACGGAGGCGGATGACTTTGTCAGTGGGGCCGAGTACGCGAGACGACTGCGGCAGCAGTATCTACGACTCAACCCGCTCCCCGCATGGGCCAAGGAGGCAACCTCGGACGGCAAGAAGAAGCGCAGACGGAGATCCTCCGCTGCATCCTCCGCGTCAGGATCAGCCAGCGACTCGGAGGCCAGCGACGATGATGATGACCTCTCCGCCCTGCCCCTGGAGAAATTCCTACGCGACGCTAGCGCTCTAAATGGCGAAGGCGGACGCCGCAAGAAGCGCAAGCTCCGCCCTGAGGTGCTCGACATTCAGCGTACGCGGGACATTCCCGACACGCACCGCGGGCCAGTCGACTCACTCTCCTTCCACCCTCAACATCCCGTGCTCCTCTCCAGCTCGACCGCCTCCATCCTATACCTGCACCACATCAGCCCTGGCGCGCACCCAACACCGAACCCGCAGCTTACCTCGGTCCAAGTCAAATCCGTGCCCGTGCGAAGGAGTGCGTTCCTCCACCCCGATGGCGAGGAGATCATCTTTGCTGGGCGGCGGCGTTTCTTCCACTCTTGGAACTTGAGCACCGGTTTGGTGAAAAAGGTCACCAAGATTCAGGGCCATCAGCACGAGCAGCGCACCATGGAGCGATTCCGCCTCGCGCCGGATGGGAAGCACATGGCGCTCATCGCGACGAGTCGCAAGGGCGGTGGCATGCTGAACATCGTGAGCACCAGTAGCATGCAGTGGGTCGCACAGGCCAGGTTGGATAGCCGGGGCGGCATTGCTGATTTCACGTGGTGGAGAAATGGCGAGGGCATCACGATCCTGGGGCGCGACGGACAGGTCGCAGAGTGGTCGCTGGCCACGAAGCGGACAGTCGGCCTCTGGCGCGACGAGGGATCCATCGGTGGCACAGTGTTGTCCATGGGTGGGAAG
>MUZH01003982.1:0-33385 GCA_003012965.1 Juglanconis oblonga | reverse complement strand
CGGTACCACGGGGACAATTATCAATCACCGGTGCTCTCTCGCCTCTCCGCTGCGCGACACTGCCAAGACACGCAACGAGATTTGCAATTGCCTCACCGTCGGCAGGGTTCCCGGATGGGTCCGGAAGTGAATTGAAATAAACTTTGCCATCACAATCATTCTCGGTACCGTAGTCGGGATTGCAGGTTGCCTCATCGGTTTGATGTGCCTCAATGATGTAATGATCTGTTGGACGCGTTTTTCTCGAAAGGTCGAATATGGCCTTGAGAAACTCGTGGATGAGGGGAGGGCTGGCTTTTTGCTCTCCACGACTTCCTCGACGTCTCGTGGAAGGTACATGTTTGTAGTAGTCAAGCAATGTGACGCGGCTGACAAGATAAAGATGGCCATGGAACCCTCGCAGATGAGGTCTCGTTCTATCCACGATTTCTTCAGTCATCTCGTAGAAGTACATGCAGTACTGGTATGCCAAAATGACACGCGCTAGCTTGTCCATCCGTTCATCCATACAAATCTCGCCTTCATTATGTAGAGTCTGCACTATCTCGCTCCAGCAAACCCGCATATCCACGCCTAAAAGCGTTCCCGGCCGAAAGCGTTCCCGGCCGTGCTCACAACTCACGCACCAGCAACCACAGCTAACCCATCATAAATCATCCTCCTCACCGCCCAAAACGTCCCGCCTGACACCATCGCCTCCGTACCCGGCGTCGGCGCCGGCAACCCGATACTCTCAACCTCAATCCGCCCCGCCGCCGTTTTCCGCACCGCCACAATCCCATCCACCAACAACGTGCCCTCCCCGCGGAACTCCGCCGTATGGCCCGACGTCTGCATTGCGCGGCGTAGGTCCGCGAGTCGTAGATCGCCCACGTGCAGCGGCTGCGCAACGGAGCGCGAGGCCGAGGCCATGTTGGTGGGCAGGACATCGAGGGTGGGCACGACGGTGGCGTCCTTCTCATCGTCGTCGGTCGGGGCCTCGGAGCCAGGGTCGGGCTTCAGGCGTTTGTTGGCGCTTTGTTCTTCGGCGGCGTTGCCGGGGAGGTGCGGGTGAGTATCGGCGTTGCCCTGCGTACCCAGCAGCCGCGCCGTGACGGTCACGATGCCAAGCCCGCGGACGTTCTGCCATTTCAGGCGGCGGACCAACGGATCAGCCAGCTTGACGACCCATGCATTTGTGTCCACGCTGGCGTCGATCGACACGCCGACCGCGGGCGTGTAGACGTCGGCCGTGGCGCTGCTGCCCTCCTCAGTCGCCGTTGCGCCGAGGAGCTTTTTGCAATCCTCCGCGAGGGCCATCGTCTCCTCCTCGTTGCCGGACACCAGAATGAGTTTGCGGGGCGCGATGAGCGGGATGAGCATTTCAACCGAGCGCTTATCGTGGAGGCCGCTGAAGTCGACAAAGGCGATGCGCAGGTTGACGGTGACTCTCTCTTTTGTGATGACAAGTTTCGAGGGTCCCATGCTAGGTTCCTCCTCCTCCTCTTCGAGATCGAGCTCATCGCCATCCGCTTGTGAGCCGTCAGACAGATTTGACATGGCCACGTCGTCGGAAACTACCTTGCTCAGCTGGGGCCGCTTGTTGCTTGTGTTGGTTTTCTTCCCTATTTCACCCCACTTGCGCTTCTTCCCGAGACCCTCGTCCTGCTGGCTTTCCATGGCGCTCGGATCCTGGCCGTCGTCCTCGCGCTCTTCTGCCTTGAGAAAGTCTTCTGGCCGAATGATGTCGCCAAAGTCATCGTTTCTCCTCTTGCGGATTGGAACAGGGAAAATACGCTCCCTTCCTTTCTTGTTGCGCACGTCGAAATCGTGCACACCTTTCTTCTTGACTAGAACATTGATGCCAAGGTCCTCGTCTTTGAGAACGACCTTCTTCCTGCTTGCTTGGCCCATGGTCGTGGATATGTTCAAGGCTCTACCTTGATGCTCGTTCCCGGAAACATCCGATTCAGTAGAGGAGGACTCGGACGAGGCATCGTCCACCACGTCCACCGCACCCTCGAGTGCTGCTCCGCTACCTGTCTGCAATGTGGCCTGGAGTTGTCGCTGGGTAGCAAGCCACTGTTGATAGATTGCCACTTCATCTCCAGCGAGGAGTTCCTTCGTGGCCTCTGCGATCTCGATCTCTCGTCCTCCGCTGTGCACTTGTTCAAGAGACTCGCCGTTGTTCAATTGCTCTACGGCAACACCATCTCGTCGTTCCTGCCACCAGTCCCACAACGTTCTCGAGATGGACGGCGTGTTCTGCGAGCTCAAGCTCGGTTTCTCCGTTAGAATCACGAGGTTCTTCGGATCCTGGGCAATCTGTTTGAGCACATCCTTGGAGAACCCCCATTCCAGGCTGCGATCACTGGCGAGGATTACCATGCCCTTGGTCCAGTTCTCCTCGGTGGATCTGAGCAGCAGACGGTCGACTTGTGCCCTTTTCTCCAGTAGTTTGACGTGTTTGAAATCGAACGGGCCCGCTGTCTTCCCCTTCTTGCTGTCTCCATTGACGTTCCTGAGAGAGTCGGCCACGGCCTCAAATTCCCTCACGATATTCTCGTCCATCCATTCGAACATGCTCCTTGCATGGCGCAACGTACTGCTGATATTTCTAGCAAACAGATAGAGATGTGCCTCGTTCAGAGTCTTGGATGCGTCCCCGCCCTGGGCCGCCTCTGCCCGCCAGGCATGCTCCATCAAGTACGACAGCTCGAGAACGCGTGCGCTGGAGTCCACCGGGACCAGAACGATACCGCCCTTGGCAACGCATGCGCGTATGTTGTCGAGAAACTGCTCATCTCTCTTGGAACGCGCGAGCGGTGTCGGCATTCGACTGCTGCAGACAAGGGCGGTCGGCTTGCGCAATTGCTCGATGACCTGTGCTCCTCCATGTCCACCTCCCAACCATGCGGCACCTGCGAATACATTCTCACGAGCCTGGTTCCAGTCGACCGCGTAGACAATCGATTCGAGGCCATGCTGGATGTGCCATATTGTACCACCAAGTGTGTGTCCCGAATTGTAAGCGGTGATGGTGAGGCCGTTGAGGGGAGGCGAGAAAGGGGACGGTAAAGGTTGATGCGGCTGCGAGTATTTCAGAGGCTGTATGAGGGAGAAATATCTTGCGATCTCCTCGGAGGTCGGGGCCTGGCGCAAGAAGTTGCTGTCTCGAGATGCCGACTGGGTGTAGGCGTATGAGGTCTCAGCAAGCTGGTCATGGTTTATGGTTGTGGCTGCGGCTGGAGTCGAGGCGTATAAGTCCTGTAAGAGGGTTCGCCCGAGATCGATGACGGGCCGCGTCGCGTATACGGGAATTCGGGTGAACTGTGGGAAGTTCTTGCAGCAGTGGGCGTAGGCGGCAATGTGGGAGACGGTAGCATGGGTGAGGAGGATCAGAGATATGGTTGGAACTTGTCTGTAAGCTGTTGGTCAGGACATGTTCCTCAGGACGAAGTCAAGCAAGACGCATTGTCGCAACATGGGTCAACGCACTTCTCGAGTTCCTTCAGCTTGTCAACGTCAAAGGTCTCATCCCAGCCCACATCGATGAGGACCTTGACGCCTCCATCAAGCTCCAATAATGACTGCGAGGCAGTCGACTCGGAGAGAGCCCCTTGGAGGGGACAGAAGGTGAACATTGTCGCCCGTGGATAGCTGCTCTTCTACGTTCGAGTATTCATCTTCTAGGTGAAGGAAATGCTGGAAGAGTTGCTGGAAGAGATGCTGGAAGAAGTCGCCTAGGGAAAGCCTGGGTTGTATAGAAGGGGAAGCTGTAGGGTGGCGAAGAATTCCGAGGTCCTGCGAGCGTCCAACTGGGGATTTCGTGGAACGGTGACCGGTCTGGTGGGCGTTGATTGTCGCGACAGGCACAGAGGCTGAGAAGCAGGCGCAAGGCTAGAAGAGTGGAAGGTTGAGGTCGATCCCGGGCGCGACAAGGTGCAGCAGGGGTCCGGGAACGTTCTTGGGCTGCAGGTGCAGAGAAAGGGCAGGGATCAGAGCCCCTCCGAACGCCTGGGGGTGGGGGGTTGCCCAATTGAGTCTGTTCGACATGTGGTCGGTGGTCGCAGTAGATGAAGCTTCGAAATTGAGGACAGCTAAACCACATCTTCAACCTCCAACATCAACCGCGCGAAACCAACGGGAATCCCCTCGGCCGTCTACTTCCGCAGCTTCCCCAAAGGGACACGTTGTCATTCTTTTAGAATTGAGTTTACTTTATCTTCGCAATTCCATGATGATGGCTTCACCGGCGTTCAGCCTGTAAGCTGTCTTGTTCGTCCCTTCTTCTCCCTTCTCCCTTCTCCCGTTTCCCGTTTGTCCCTTGGCGCGACACATCCACACGTTACCACTCGAACACGATCGTCGACTCCCGAAGCCCTCCCACAGCGTCCTCAAGACCTCTCGCCGACGGTGTTTGACAATATACCCCTCGAACAATCGACCAATCCCCAATACCTCTGTCCTATATCCTTCGCGCAAGCAGCCAACATGGATCAGTATCACGCCCTCGGGGCGGGCCAGCAGGACCCGAACGACCCATACAACCGCTCGGCACAGCCCACCCCGAACCAGTTCCAGCCGCCCGTTGCTCCCAACCCGTACCAGCAACAACAGCAGCAATACTTCTCCCCACCAGGTCAGCAGCCATACTATGGCTCGCCCTCGCCACTGGGTCCTGCTGGTGGCCCATCGCCCCAGCCCGCACAGGGCTACTTCCAGGGACAGCCACAGGTACCATCACCGGCTGGAGACGGTAACGACATCGCGGCTCAGATGGCAGGCATGACGCTAGGAGCTGAGGGACGCCAGACGGGCACAGGCAAGAGGAAGAAGAAGGACAGGCACGCGTTTCACGCTGTGGAGGCTCAGGGCTCATCTCAGCCCTTCAATGGCATCCCTGCTGTCGGTACACCCGCTACCGCCTTCTTGAACGCAGACCCATCAGGAACCACGGGCTTCGTTGGCCAACCAGGCATGGCTCCCCAGAGCCAATTTCCTGCTCCAGCCAACCCACCATATAGCCCTGCCATGGCATCTCCGGCCGAGTTCGCCGCAAGGAACGGCTCTGAATCTGCTGTGGCTGCCGGAGGCCAGGGCAAGGTCTCTCAGGATGATCTCCCCAGCGTGCCTCTGGCCCGCGATGCCGCTCAGCAGTTCTATCTCAATAACGTATATCCTACCTTCGAAAAGCACGTCCCACCGCCGGCCGCTGTCTCCTTCGTTTCCTACGACCAGGGCAACTCCTCGCCCAAGTTCGCCCGACTGACCATGAACAACATTCCTGCCAGCTCCGATGCATTGCATACCACGGGCCTTCCCCTCGGTCTCATGCTACAACCACTGGCCAAGTTGCAGCAGGGCGAGGGCGAGGTCCCGGTGCTTGACTTTGGCGACCTTGGTCCACCCCGTTGCACGAGGTGTCGGGCATACATCAACCCGTTCATGATGTTCCGATCTGGAGGCAACAAGTTCGTCTGCAACCTCTGCACACATCCCAACGATACGCCACCAGAATACTTCTGCGCAATCTCGCCCCAGGGAATCCGAATCGATCGAGACCAGAGGGCCGAGCTATGCCGCGGCACTGTCGAGTTTGTGTGCCCGAAAGAGTACTACAACAGGGAGCCAGTCGGTCTGCGGTGGCTGTTCGTGATCGATGTGACACAGGAGGCATTCAACAAGGGGTATGTGGAGGCATTCTGCGATGGTATTCTGGCAGCATTGTATGGCGCGGAGGAGAACGAGGAGAAGGAGGAGAACGGAGAGGCGAAACGGAGGATACCGCCGAACTCGAGGGTTGGATTCGTCACCTATGACAAGGAGGTGCATTTCTACAACTGCAGCGTAAGTGCCGGCACGCAACCTCGTGGAGACGCAATGCTGATGGAAGATCTCTAGCCGGTTCTGGAGCAAGCGCAGATGTTGATCATGCCTGATATCGAGGACCCGTTCGTTCCCCTGAGTGATGGGCTGTTTGTTGACCCAGAAGAATCAAAGTAGGTTTTTGGACATATTCGGCCGCAGAAGGTCTGGTTCACTGACAATCTTTCAGGGCTGTCATCTCTTCACTACTTACCAGGTTACCTCAGATGTTTTCGGCCATCAAGAACCCAGAACCTGCTCTGCTGTCAACCTTGAATTCTTGCGTGTCGGCGCTGGAGAAGACTGGTGGCAAGATGATCTGTTCCCTGTCAGCACTGCCCACATGGGGTCCTGGACGTCTCTTCATGAGGGATGATGGCAAGCACCCCGGTGGCGAGATCGACAAGAAACTGTTCACTACGGAGCACCCCGGCTGGAGGAAACTTGGCGAGAGGATGGCAGCGGCAGGCGTCGGTGTCGACTTCTTCCTGGCGGCACCAACTGGTGGATACCTCGACATCGCGACAGTGGGCTACGTCGCCGCCACTACTGGTGGCGAGACCTTCTATTACCCAAACTTCATCGCTGGTAGGGACAATGCGAAACTCTCGCTTGAGGTGAAGCATGCGGTGACAAGGGAGACCGGCTACGAAGCTTTGATGAAGGTGCGATGCTCGAATGGGTTGCAGGTTTCTGGATACCACGGAAACTTCATACAACATAGCTTTGGGGCTGATCTGGAGATTGGCGTCATTGATGCCGACCGAGCGATTGGTGTCACGTTCAGCCACGATGGCAAGCTCGATCCTAAGTTGGACGCACACTTCCAGTCGGCACTACTGTACACGACTGCAAACGGCGAGCGCAGAGTACGCTGCTGCAACGTTGTTGCGAGTGTGAGTGATATTGCCAAGGAGAGCATTAGGTTTGTCGACCAAGATGCTGTCTACTCGATCATCGCCAAGGAGGCAGCAACCAGGCTGGCTAGCACTGCCAGCTCACTGAAGGACATCCGACTCGGCCTCCAGGAAAAGACCGTCGACGTGATGGCGGGCTACAGAAAACACTTCGTCTCCCAATCCTATCCCCCTGCCCAACTTGTCATGCCCGACAAGCTTAAGGAGTTCTGCATGTACATGCTGGGCCTCATTAAGTGCCGCGCTTTCAAAGGTGGCAACGAGACCTCGGACCGTCGCGTCCACGAGATGCGCATGATCCGCGGCATGGGCTGCCTGGAGATGAGCCTGTACCTGTACCCGCGCATGATCGCGGTGCATGATCTACAACCTGACGAAGGCTTCGCGGACCCGACGACGGGCCATCTGAAACTTCCCCCCTCGATGCGCAACACATTCAGCAAGGTTGAGCCTGGCGGCGTGTACCTCATGGACAACGGCCAGCAGTGTATCCTGTGGTTCCACGCGCAGACATCGCCCAACCTGATCCAAGACCTGTTCGGCGAGGACAAGGAGAGACTCCAAGACCTCGACGCGTACACCAGCCAGCTGCCTGTGCTGCAGACGCACCTCAACGCGCAGGTGCGAAACATCATCGAGTTCTGGCGGACGATCAGGGGCAGCAAGGGCCTGACGATCCAGCTGGCACGGCAGGGGATTGATGGCGCAGAGTACGAGTGGGCGAGGGCGCTGGTGGAGGATCGGAATAATGAGGCGCAGAGTTATGTGGATTGGCTGGTGGTATGTTCCTCTCTGTCTATTTTCTTTCTCGTGGCAGACTCTTGATGGCCTTAATTGCTGACAAACCCCCGCTTTGTGCGCAGAACATACACCGCATGGTCCAGCTCGAGCTCGCAGGCCAGCGTAAGAAGGAGGTCGAGACGGGCGAGGGCTCGACGCTCGGCAGCTTCGCGGGCCTGAGGCCGGCATACTGGTAAAACATACTGCTGAACCTGGGCCGGCCGGGCCAGGGCCAGGAGGGTCATCGGGGCGGTTTGGCAGTGGGGTATGGTCTATTGGTGAACAGTTTATTATTTGATGGGCTTCAGCGACTGAATGAGGTAGGAATTAGCCAAATTAGCCAGTGGTGCAGAGAACGGTCGGTGGTGATATTCCTAGCCGGGAGAGAGGGGCGGGGGTTGGTAGGAGCACGGCGAGGCAAGGCACGGCGAGGCAAGGCGAGGCTAGGCGAGGCTACAACGATCGCCATGTCGATTGTGGTTATTACATACAAGACCATTCCCCAGCGCGGTCCTCTTTTTTCCGGGTCGTGGCGGTGGTGGTGATGGTGATGGTGTTGGAAGTGTTCCCATCTGGTTATGTCTACCCCCCCCCCTTCTGACGGGCGGGGGGCAATCTGAATGGAGAATGAAGTCAATGCCACCAGCTTCCCAGCGGAGCACGCGCTGACCGACCATCCATGCGCGAAAGTGAAGAAGTCTTCGGCCAGCACTGATCATCGAGCGTTGATCCGAGAGGAGGGAAGACAGGGCCCCTCGGAGGCAAAGTCAACGGAGATTAAACCGCCCCAAAGAGAAACTCGAGCTCAACGGTCGCCATATGCAGCGTAAGGTGGCACAGCCGGATGCATCCTGCCAGGAAAAGAAGTCGGCCTCGACGTGGCATTCGTATATTGTGCAGAACGCACGTAGGGAGACCCAGGTTCTCGGGAACCCGCATGACGGTCAGGCACGTTTTCCCCTTCTTTTCTTTTCTGGTCCGTCAACCTTTTCCTTCCCCAATATTCTCTCTCTCTCTCATGGGATTTTCCTGCTACGGGCCTGAAGCGACCAAGAAATGAGAGAGAATGCCGACGGGATCTCTCAGTCACTGTCTCATCCCCTTCGCCTCGCTCACCGGCAAACAGTCTTTGCCTGAACCCGACTCTCCCCACGCCGAATCATCTCTCGCTTGCTGTCCGAGGGTAATTTCGACGCCTGCTTTCTCGTCTGAGATATAGTACAGTAAGGCAAGGCTGCCACATGAAGCTAGTTGAGCGGGTGCAGGATCTACGACATGACCGACCCATAAACGCACGCATGCCTAGCACGTCACCTGTCTCTGCCACGCTGGGCTGGGGGTTGGCCGTGCGGTGGGGGAGGGGGTTGCTCGCTTGGTGTGTGTAGCACCAATCAATCAAGGCCCAAACAGTATTGTCTCCATTGGGGCGCGTTCAGGAACGTAGGAAGGTCATTCTCGCTCCTCGCTCGTTTTTTTGAGCCCGAGTAATGCATGCGTGCTCGACGCCTTCGCTCTCTCTCTTTGAGGCCGTAGCCTTTCCGTGTATGTATGTATGTATGTATGTGTGTGTGTGTGTGTGTGTGTGTGTGTGTGTGCGCGCGCGTGTCAGGCGAGAATGTACGATTTGTGCCACTCGATCTCAAACCTTGAGCGACGAGTGGCCAAGAATTCTACCAGGCGTGCAAGCGTCGAGGAATGTCCTGATCCGTCCGTCTAGGTACCCTCCCGTCGTGCTGTGCAAGCACCCAAAGAGAAGTAAGTGATGTTGCCGTGGAGAAATATGTCAGTGCCCGAAAGTGCAAGTAGAGCCATGCTCTAACGGGCGCGTGTACCTTCTTGGGTGCTGGGGAGTAGAACTACCACCAAATAAATTGCTGGAAGGATGAAGTTCACTCTGACCTGTTTCGAGCTGGGGGCTACTGACTTGGAGACTCGCTTCAAATCAGGAACCGAGAACTCCCAGACCTCCATCTCGCTTACACACCACGGCCTTGGGATGCAGCTCGTCCCCAGTCCTCCAGGATCTGAGTCTGTGTACCAGGACCGCGTCTCGGCAATCTGAAACAGTGCAGGTCAAAAGAGGGCCTCTGGCCGCCAGAATAGGTGCGTAGCGTGTGTCCTGGTGGTGTAGGGCTGCAGATGAGCCTTGGGGACTAGGCGGGCGAGGCGGTCGTCTAGCAACACGCAGTCGCTTACCTAGCCTCAATTTTTTTTTTTTTCATTTTGTTTTCCCCGAAACATTTCACCAATGACTTTTCGTTCGTTTTTGGAAAAGGTGATGGGAACATCGGGCGGATCATTTTCTTGTGCCCAGCATACAAGAGTGATCCGAGCGGGAGATGATGGCCTGTCAGCGGCTATCTGCTTGAGATCATCGCCAGCGTAGATGGATGATGGATGATGGATAGAAAGATAGGTCGAGGCCCACAGACGAGGCTGGTCTCCTGCATGCTCCCATCTTTCCAACCGATCCGTTTCTCGGTACGGGCTAAATTGCATGCATGTGCGGCGCTGATGGTTGGGATCCGAGAAGCTTCTTGGAACCTCGCGGATCTCGGAAGGAAAGGCGCCACTCTGCACGCCATGTGGCTGCAATATTCCACTCTATACGGCAAGGTGCAGGGAAATAATCCCTTCCCCGGACCAGTAGTCTGCTACCTCGGCAACAGGTGTACCTCTTCAAGATCACTGGGGTGAAGTGTATGTATGTATGTATATGTAGGTAGTTCTGCAAGTGATAGCGTTAATAAGTCCATGGCGTTCGGGCGGTCGTGTGCGAGTCTAGCGGCCGATATGGTGTGTTGTCAGCAGTTTGAGACTCAAACATGACTGCCCATAACGTGGTCGTCAAGTCAGACGTTAAACGAGAGGCACATGAGTGGCAGACAGTCAGAGCACCAATTGGAAAATTTGAGCCTCCTTGGGTACACGGCAGAGCGCCGACACGGGTAGGTACGACGTCGCTCCGCATTACCATCCACCTCATCCATTGTTCTACAGCCCTGAAGATCCAGGTGGCGTCCTTCTGTGGCATGCCACTTTGGGAACACTTGTGCGGAAGGAGTAAAGCGAACGTCAAAAGGTGCGGAGCGGATGGTGAACGAGAAGGGCTCCGACAGCCGGTAGCAAGATGGGTGAGCGCATGCTTCAGTAATTCGAAAATAAGTGACTATTACGAGGTGGCGTTTGGTAATTGTCGCCAGTCAGCACGCCGGCAGCCAACCAGCCCAAGTCTCGAGACCATACCAGAAACCTGTAAGCAATCCGAGCCCATTATCCTGTTCCCTAGAAGCAACCTTGCAAGTACACACTCAATCGTGCAGACGATCCTTACACACGCACATGGGTGACATCCTTCGTCTAAACGCCATACAAACGCCTCACCTAAAGTAGAACTCGTGAAGTGAAGCGCTCCCTTCGCCTATGACATGAGGTTCTGCACGCCCATACGGGTGTCAGGCTGCGTCAAGACCCTCGTGACCTCCGCGGAGCTGAAGACGTGCTCGAAGATGTCGTAGTCAGTCGGGTAACCCCCTGTGCCGCTGGATGACGAATGGCTCGAGGCCTTGCCCTTGCCCTTGCCCTTGCCCGACGATGATGAGCTGCTACCAGAGCCCGAGGAGCCTCCGCCCCGACTCTTCTTCGCCGCATCATCCATAATCAGCTTCACTGTGCTCTGGCTCCGATCCTCAAACACGAACGCCACATTCTCGATCCGGCCCCGCAGGTTCGGGTCCCAGAGGAACACCTCGCGCCACATCTCCGCCATCGCCTGGGGCGGGTTGCGGTAGGAGCCCAGACCGAAGTCTCCTATCACCACGCTGCGGATGTCGTTGTACACGCAAATGGTCAGCGCGGCGCGGAGCTTGGCCTTGGCGAGATCACGCTCGTCGTCGAAAGAGTAACACGTCCCGTTGGCTTTCAGCTTGGGCCAGCGTGTGGGTACGACCGAGACCACGGGAAGCTCGCGCCATTCGGAGGGATCCCGGTGCTCGTAGTGGTCGTGGGGCCCGCGAAAGACGACTGGATGGAGGGCAGATTAGTCAGGGGCAGATGAGTCGAACGTGAAGATGATACTGTGATATTCAAGTAGTAGAACAAGAGAGAAGGCTTTGACTCACCAACACGGCCAGAGTAAAGTCCTCCTTCAGACGGTATTGGGTAGTTCGTGTCCTTCGGGTTTGCCAAGTGCGTTGAGAGGTTGCTCCGCCGGCACAGACGCTCCTCGTAGCCCACGACACCAGTCTCCCAGTCTCCGCCAGGTCGCTTCTCGTTGGCAGCACAGATGAAAGCAACCTTGGTGTTGCTGTTCGTCGTCGACCAGCACGTTGCGAAGTCTACAGGATCACCGTCACGGACCCCTGGTCCAACGTGTTAGTGATCCAATGTCGTGGAACAGTGTACAGGGATCGAGAAGAAGGGAGGTAGGGCAGTCAGGGTCCCAGAAACCAGAAACTTGGGGCTCGGGACCTACAGAAAACTGGTGGGGCAAGACTCATCAAGGGTCGCGGGGGAAATTGATCTTGTGTGATTGCCAGGGGTTGTGCGAAGAGGTAGGAGAAGGCTGGCCATGATCCTGCACATTTCTTGAGGAACTTCTTGGTCTCCGCCGCCACTTCTGCTGGCTTGGGTTTGGATGATCTGGACGAGCTCCCGGGAGGCATGTTGAGCGATGGGATGGAAGTGCGAGTCCAGAGAGACAGAGACGTTGTAGTCGAGGGGAGCCAATAAAGAAGATAAAGAAGGAAGGAAAAAAAGAGAGAGAAAAAAAGGGGGGGGGGTATCGAGGCTCGGTGGAATTGAGTGAAGTTGACAGGAGAGTCTGAAGACCAGAAAAGGACCAGATGCTTGGGTGTGTTGATTGAGGGTTGAGTGAAGAGATGCACGAGGGCTTGATCATTATATAACTTCCCATGCCCTCTCAAACGCTTCTGAAAAATCAGATACAAACCGCGAGCGGGTGTGGTTGCAGATATGTCTTCGATTTCGGCAGGAATGGATATGGAGGCGGGCCATTCCAAGCGAGGAAGAAAGACTTTCCAAGGCTTGGTGTAACCCATTCGTTTGGACGAATCCACTCGTGTCTTGGATATCCAGCAGGAAGTCCAACAGCAGGAAACGGGCCGTTGAATAAGTCCCGGGAAGATGTTTATACTGGGTCTCCTGTTTCTGATGCCCAACGTTGACGGGCCATGATGTGAACCGAGAGAGTAGTCTCATGTATCACCACTTGATCCAGATTCATGATTAGCGATTCAGTAGGTGATATGAAGGTTGCATGTGGCCGCCCGCGGCCTGCTACTGCAATCTGCCGTAGTTACACCAGATCTGTGTTGAATCTGTGGATGACGGCTACATGGCTAATGTCTGCTGGGCCATTGTACATGCCGCCTTGGCTTTCTGCTGCGGGTCATCGCTGCAATGAAACAGTAAGAGACGGAAGTAGACTTCTAGCGGCCGAGTTAGGCTGTGGGAATCTCCGTTAATCGGTTTGCGGCAGCAACATGGCACTTGAATCTGTCTGAGTGGATACTCTGGCAACTTGACTCTGGAGTCGTCGTCGAGAATCTCTCGACAACGGCTCACACACTTTGCAGCCGACAGGTATTCACGGCCGGCCCAGAGAAACGAAAACCCCACAGATCAAGCATGGGAGAACGTCTGATCGTTGGCAAATGATAATCTCGGATCATGATAAATCGAATCCGACAGCTCGGGACGTCCCACGCGGCACGTCGAGTGTCAAACAACGATACACATCCAAAACGGCCGCGGATACTCGTAGAATGAGAGCAATCAACTTGGCAAAACCGTAGTTTCAACCAATGGACGCCTCAAATCCCGCACTCGATGAACTTTTGAAGCCAGTAGGTGGCCAAGAAGGGACAGCATTTCGTGACACAGCCACAGAGATCGAGCTTGATGCCGCCTCTGACATAGGCCATTTCCCTGACCAACCTCGCACAGCACACGCGCCCAGGCTGCTGGGACTCGGATCCAGCTTCACGGTTGACAGCAGGGGAATTGCTCCCAACTCATATCGGCACTCGCCGACTGCCTCGATATTTCTAGGCGACGATGCATGGCCTGGAACGAAGAGTGCAATATCCGTTTGCACAGCTTCAAGATCATTTGATGGAAGCCGTACCCGGAAGTGAACCGCGGTGGAGAAAGGCTTGCCTGCCTTCCACCATTACAAGTGCTTAATCGCGGCTGGGTGTAGTGACTCCATCGTGATCAGATATCAGGTTAGACGAGTAAGCCCACATCTCGGCTGCTCGTCGTCTTGCATGGAATTGGTCCATCGAGAAGCTATCAGTCATCTAATCCAGCCTCGAGAGCAGCCCGGAATAGGTTCTTGGACCAGCGTCGTCGGTGGCCTCCGAGGTGATCTTCTTGAGAACGAGAGTCGGCATCCACGTTGGACTCGGGACATAATAACTAAGCCTCAGACCTGACCCTTCGACGTGACTTTGGGTAAGATGGCGGAACACATCCGTGGAATGTGTCATGTTTGCTCGAGTTGGAGGGTCCGTTTGTAGAAGGTGTCGTTTGCTGGGTTTGATATTGAAGCGCGATGTTGTCTGGCGGGTTCGGCTAAGTTTCGGCGTGTCTAAGAAGGTCCGTGCATCACTGAACCGCGCTGCTTACATAATGGCGAAAAGACGTCACTTGAAGATATCGCAGAGCAATGCAGCGAAGAGCAACAACACCATGCTGGACACTTTTCCAAGGCATTGATCGACCGCCTCCCGTCCGGCCCCGCTTGCCATCCTTCTCTCAAAACGATGCGACCAGCCGGCCTGGCAATCTCTGCCAGAAAATGCTGCAGGTTTGCTCGTATCTCGCACCCACCTCCAGTCCGAGCGCAACTCCCACCGCGCCGCCATATATCTGGTGACAATGGGGCTCCTAAGTCGATCGCGAGACTCCTGGAGTGGAATCCACAAGGGGAAGTCCATCATATCGTCGTCAACGGCTTCATCCGATCCGTACGAGCCATGAAGACCCGCTCTTTTGTCGCGCTTGGCGACGGCTCCTCGCTTGCTCCTCTGCAGGCTCTCGTTCCCACGAACCAGGCTGAAGGGTGCGATCTAATTCCCCGACGCGTCTGTCTCGGCTACCTTCACCGTTACTGATACAACCGTTCTGCAGCCTTTCTATTGGCGCTGCTGTCCGTCTAAAAGGATCCTGGGTTCCCTCTCCAGGTGCCGGCCAGTCACACGAGCTTCATGTCGACAATGCTGAAGTCCTGGGTCCTTCAGATGCGAAAGTATGACCTATGGAAATGTTTCGTTTCCATTGAATCCGTCTTACCAATGCGATGGCTGATCATTGTCCTCACGCCAGACATTTCCGGTACAGAAGAAATATCAGACCCCCGAGTATCTGCGAACCATCCCACATCTTCGGCCGAGAACCCCTTTCAACTCCGCTCTCCTCAGGTTTCGTTCCGAAGTAATCACCACTTTGACCCAGTTCTTCGCTACTCGGGACTTCATTCAGACGCATCCGCCTATCATCACATCCTCAGACTGTGAAGGTGCTGGTGAGGTGTTCACTGTGGCTCCTGCGACCAAGAAGGAGGGTGAAACGGACGAGTCCTTCTTCCGTGCCCCGAAATACCTCACTGTGTCGACACAGCTCCACCTTGAGGCCCTGGCCCAGTCTGTTGGCAATGTTTGGACATTGTCTCCCACGTTCCGGGCGGAACGGAGCGACACTTCTAGGCATCTAAGCGAGTTTTACATGCTTGAGGCCGAGATGAGTTTCGTTGATGAACTCAGCGGCATCATGGACCTGCTTGAGGGCTTACTTCGGCATACGGCCACAAGTCTCTACACTTCGCGAGTCACTGAGGAGCTGAGGTCTTCCATCAAGGACAAGAGCTCTGGAGAAAGCGCCGGTGACCGAGCCTCGCCAGAAGAAGTGGATGAGAGGTGGCAAGGCTTGATGCAACCCTCTTGGCCGCGCTTGACGTACACAGAAGCTATCGAAATGTTGAAGGCAGATGAGCATTTGTTCAAACACAAGCCCCAATGGGGCGAGGGCCTGCAGTCTGAACACGAAAAGCATATTGCTCGTGTGGTGGGGCAAGGAAAACCCGTGTTTGTCACCGACTACCCTCGAGAGATCAAGGCATTCTACATGCGTCCAACACAAGGGCACGGACAAGCGACCACGAATACAGCAGCTCTGTCCCAGGAAACAGTCGAGTGCTTTGATCTGTTGGTCCCAGAGTTTTGTGAGATTGCCGGCGGCTCCATGCGTGAGCATCGCCTGCCACAACTCTTGGACGCAATGAACAGGCATGGAATTGTTACACCAGCGCTAGAAGTCGGCACGCACCCGGACATGGACATGGCTACGTCGTCTGTAGGTAGCCTGGACTGGTACGCCGACCTCCGCCGTTGGGGCTGTCCTCCTCACGGTGGCTTTGGGCTAGGTTTCGACCGCTTGATCGGTTACCTCTCAGGGGTCCAAACTATTCGGGACACCGTCACCTTTCCCCGGTGGTACGGACGGTGTGACTGCTGAGCGAAACACAGCGTACCGGAACTGACCAGAATCAGATTCAGATTGATCCCATCCTCACAGATTTGCTTATGCTGTGCTCGTCAAAGCTTGCCTACTTTGGATGCTCGTGTCACTCCACTTCCGCAGCCGAGATCTGCGACCGGGCGCCATCTGTGTCTCTCGCTGCGAAATCAACATGCAGTCTTCCTTGCGAGGATTGTGGAAGCATCACGATGGATCCTGACTGGGATCAACAATGAGGCTTGCATATGACAGGTTTCGAGACGTTTTCCGAGCGTCGACCTCGTGCCACTCCCAGCAGAGGGTTACGGCCATAGCTCTGTAAATGTCCGCGCAGCGGGCGCGGGCTTGCAACATGCCGCGCGATGCGGTTTGACAAGATTGACGAGGGCGATCTTGGGTCTTCGCGGCCCGAAGTCTGGTAGTTACGTCAACCATTGTTAGAGATGGTGGTCGACGCCGAATCAATGCCACAGGCTGACGGTGGCTTCGCAGTCCACATGGAATGTAGACATCTTCCTCTCTACGTCACATATACAGACCAAACCCTCAAGGAAGTGAAAAGTCCATGGGGGCACAAGCCTCTGGACCAAGTGGCTCATCTGAAATGCTCAGTCTGGAAGACTGGCTTCTCTCCACAGACGCGAGCGCATGCGTACCTGTTACGTGCACATGTGTGTCTTATCTTAAAATCTGTATGTTCGACGTCTCTGAAGAGAGGTTCTGACAGTTCCATTTCCCCGAAAACAATGCTCTCCGTCAGTTGTATCATCTGACACTTGTGCGCGCATGGTATTCAACAGTGTGCAAGTCAAGCCCCTCAAGGTAGTCGATCAAGCTGATCACTTCTTCTTTGATTAATGCCACTATATGTCGCCCATTCCGCTGGAATTTGGGTCCTGGGTCTGGAGGAATGACATCAAGCAGAAAAACGACGACCAGGCGAGACTGTGTGATGACATCTCAGCCCAAGTATGGCCAAGCGACTCGGCCGTGGAGACAAAGTCTTAGCAACATATTGGCAAGCTTCGTCCCCGTGCACCTCATCAGACCTCGTGGGAGTCGATTGGGGCATGATGTCTCAATGGCTATGATATTTCAGGGAAGTCTTCTCGGCATGGAAGAATGCAGTCCATCTTCATGTGTATGAGGAACAAGAATAATCGGCGTGGCCACAACCTTGCACGGTAGGACTCTGACATCGATGGCCAGCATATTTCCAGAGAAGTCATACATTTTGAAGGAAAGCACGGTGGTCTTGAAACTTTGTTCAATGTCACCTCGACG
This sequence comes from Juglanconis oblonga, assembly GCA_003012965.1. Classification (NCBI taxonomy): domain Eukaryota; kingdom Fungi; phylum Ascomycota; class Sordariomycetes; order Diaporthales; family Juglanconidaceae; genus Juglanconis; species Juglanconis oblonga. Next base: position 16,016 of record MUZH01003982.1, on the reverse strand, counting down.
GTCCCCAGCTAGCTCCACTAGCAGACTTATTGCTTCGAGATATATGATCGGGAAGACGACCCCTTCAACAGCATCCCAGGACCAGCGTCTAGTCTCGGAATGAGCAGGCGTTGCAGAGGTGTTCGAAATGAACAACAGCCATGCTCCTCCAAATCCTCACTGGGACTCTTGCAAGGCACACCCACACACACTCGGACACCCACACTGTATGAATGGGATATCTAGGGACTACTCCGGTCTCGTATAAAATCGGTCCACGACGGCGCTACCCTCGAGCAGTTTCACATGCCTACCCACGCATGACGGGCAGGAGAGAAGGAGAACGACTCTGGGCCCTTGCATTCAGAGGCGTGGAAGAGAGCGTGTCTCATGTCACGAAACGGCAGTTCCGAGGTCCTGATCCTTCTACTATGCTTCCGCATAGCCCTGTTGCCATTCCCACGATGTGTGGCTTGCCATGGGATATCGAGATGACTTGAGGCCTTTCTCTCATCACCTTGGAGGGAGCCTCTTGTGTCTGTTCTCCGCGGTTGACTACACCGCATCTCTCGAGAACAAGTCATCCTGACGGGCACATGCGATCATAGTAGGCCTGCCGTCTCAGGCCTGGCCTGCAGGCCTATCCTTCCTCACCTGATCGTGATCAACTTGTTCGTCACATCCCTTGCCAGGCATTACCAAGGACAGCACAATCATTACGCTTTCCTCACTTGTGCCTCTACAAGCTGTTGACCATACTGAAGTCAAGCTGCCCCAGGCCATGGGCGTGTCGAGCTTGGTCCGTACAGGATCTTGACGTCTGTCTTGAGGAATCAGCCAGCTTCCGACGAAGAAGCCTCGACGAGCGAGGGTCAGTAGTCATTCAATTCGATACCCAGAAGTCTTCCAGGGCAAGACGACTCGGCCCTGTCTTAACTTGCTCAGACACACCTGCCTGTTCACAAAGAGCGTTTCGCCCTGGAGGCTGGACTGTCTTCGCGGGATTGCTTTTGTTGCCCGCGGCCAAGGCGGGTTTCATGTCCTCCCCGACTCCAAGATATTCGGATTTCATTCTGACGCCTTCGAGCTGGGATCCCTCACCAAGAACAACACAGATGGATGGTGGGTGGTCCTTCGGGCGGTAGATCATGGTTCATCTGACTGACACATGCTTCCGCACGAGCATGGCTAAACTTTAGACGACAACCTTGTTGGCAGTCTTCGCGAATAAGGGAAGGCCAAGCCGAGCGCCAAGCAGATGTCTCCAGGTCCCAAGAAGCTTGGCAATTACCTTAAACCCACTCCGGCGAGTAGCGAGCTCGGGATCGGTCTGGAATCCTGCCCCATGGCGAGTAGTCGAGATTGATCACCAGCCTGGAGCTTCAGAGTTTGGGTCAAGTGTGTCGTGTGGGCTTGACTCGAAGACCGAGCGCCTCGCGGTTGAGAGATCCATGGAGGAGGGATGGGATGGGACGAACTCAAACGCAGACACTGGGTACAAAGCCATGCGCCTGGACAGGCTCAAGAGGAAAATTGTATCTTGGCTCTACCTCCAACATCATGCCGTTGTCAAGATTGTGGCACCACATTTCGCCGGCGGCGTTTTTGGGGTGGCCTTTTTCGTCACCGTTTCCAATTCTTCCAGAACGAAGTCCAGGAGATATCCACTGTTCGTCGGGGTTGATGCCGCGGCTGCTGCGACGGTTATGACGGCTTTACTATCGTACGTACGAAACCGGGCTGAGACAACGAGAAGGTCGCCCTGCGCTCGTCACCTCTGCTCGGCGAGCTGCTTACACGCGTAGTCCGACGAGATCCATATGACAAACTCATTGCCTCTTGTGGGCTTGCGATATGGACCCTAACCACTTTCGATCCAGGATCAGGATGCCCAAGGACCAGTCGTCCCAAGTGTCCCACTGTTCATCACATTGATGCTTCGTGCGTACGAGTTCCCTTCGGCAGGGAGGCCACGGAATTTCCGACAACACAGACAGGCTCCTGGAAGCCCCCGTTTTTCAACCCTCGACGATCCTTGGCCCGGGTCGAGGTTCTTTCTGCGGAAACTCCCTTTTGACAGTGCTGATCTATCTGGCTGCATGTGTGCATGTCCGCATCGGTACACGTCTTGGGGCAGAAAGCCGTAGATCATCATTCCGTTCATCAAATCCGCTCTTACTCAGCGGACGGGGCGCCGCACCCTCAAGGAGCCCGCGGATCCAAACAGGGCACGATCCAGAACAGGGCACGCGCCGCTGGGGTCATGCAGGAAACGGGATAGCATCACAGTCTGCGGCGTCGCCCTGAAGTTTGGGCCAGTGTGTGGGCGGTGGGCTGACTCCTGGAGACGAGGTCTAAAAAAAATCAGCACCTTGCCGATTGGGGCGTCGTGCAGGCTGCAGCGAGAGCAGCCGGCCCTGGTGGCGGGCCACCCTGCATTCTCTAACTTGAAGGTTCAATCCTTCCCAGGACCCCCGGGAGGGTGAGGCCGCGTAAGCTTCTGCTGCTAGCGGCTCCGCTTAGATGCAACCCCCCACCCACATGGCATGGCGCCACGGGAACAGATGAGAGATCGCGATTTCCCATGCTCCCTTCCCCCCCCCTTCGGCTGCTGCCAAGAATCGTACCGGGGGCCTGGGACCATGACAGGTTTGATTGACGAGGCTGTCCTTGTTCTGGGGCATGACTGCAACCAACGGCTTGGTATCGAACTCTATTCCTGGGGTCCTCTTCCCCATGCCAATATTCCCCTTTCTCGAAAGCATTGTTGTTCATGTTCCGTCTATAGGATAGAACAGATCGTGAGGATCTTTCAGACCAAGTACTGTCGTCGTACGCGTGGGATGAAACGACATCGAATCATGATGGGCCGCCGAGTGCAGACGAACCGACCTTGGCTGCCACGCTAAAACGTCCCACGAATTAAGCTTGTTCTGCGTGTCGGGAATGGGGACGCCAGGTTCCTCGTCACGTACTATGTACTATGTACTGTACCAAAAGTCCTGCGCAGTGGGAGAATTGCCGCAAACGCACCGAGGACCCTTTTTTTTTGGTCCTTCTTTTTTTCTCCCCGGCGTCACCCACTATGAAGCAGGGGGGTGAGGGAAGGAAGGCTCCACCGCCGGCAAAGTGGTGGCTGTTCGTCGCGATACTTTTGTGATTCCGCTGCCTAGACTCCTCCTGGGGATGGATCCGTCAGATAATGAACAAAAGGACCACGGCGAAGGTGATGACGATGGTACCCGCCATCCACATCCTCCACCTCGGGAAGAGCCTGAAGAGGCTCTGTTCAGCGAGCGGCTCCACCGGCTCAGCTTAGGGCAAGACGAAAAAAGGGAGTCAGGAGAGACAAACCTCGCTCTCCCCCGTCTGGCCCCCTTGTCGAAATCGACTCATCAGGCTGCCAAGCGAGTGAGGATGAAGGATCGGGAGCCGACGCGTCCTCGACCCAAGATTTGTTCGCCAAGGCTTCAAGCGAATGAGCTTAAAAAAACCTTGTTCACCTTCAGCCGCGAGCCCTTTCGCGAGCGAGGTACCGATACAAGATAGGGCTCCCCCTGTGCCCTGGCTAGGGCTGTGAGTACCTGGGCGCCTGCATCCTGGGTTATTTCCGCCAGGGGGGGGGGACAACTTTCACCCGAGCCTTTTTTTCTCTTTCCGTTGAACACGCCCCATCGTAAAAGGAACAGAGGGAGACAAAACAAAAAAAGAGGAGAGGCTGTTTTGAAAGTGGGGTCATGTCCAGAAATGCCAATGTCCTCCTTTGCGTGTGCGCCTACCACAGTAATCAACCAAGCACGCCAAGAGGACCAACGACCCCGCCGTCGGCTTTAGCTATCATGCCACTCAGCGGCGCGGCTTCGCATAGTGCGGCGCCCTGCACGGAGATGCTTCTTATCTCTGCTTCAAAAGTCGTCATCCTTCTGCAGCAAATGATCCCCGATCCGGCGTGGATCAGCAGCCCCTTTGGGGGGGGGGGTAAACGATGTGATGTGGAAGCGATCCTCCTGGAAGGCAGAGGGTTCAACACTAATGATGATGATGATGATAATGATGATGATGACGAGCAAGTTGTCTTGTAACCCCAATCGGAAGTTCGGAAGGTATGATGAGCCAGCATGTGATGGGGGTACCGCACGGGCTGCCGCATATGTCGGCACGCCGCAAAATCCAAGGTAAGGTGCTGACGATTCCGAGGCCACCCTCTTTATCCGAGACGTTGCTCTGCTGAATGAAGATTACCGTGTTACACACCCACCGACCGGGAAGCGCGATCTCTCTGACATGATCTAGAGTCGTGTAACAACCATTTTTGGGGCGCGGGGAGGGGGGGGGCGGCCCATAGGGCTGCCCGCATCTCATGTTGGTGTGCAGCAGCCAAGTACTAGTAAGTCGTAGATAGGTATGCAACGACGGGGCAGGCTCGTCAGCACTACGAAGTACAGGCCGCGGAGATGATTCGAGGTCGGTCTTTGTCACGGTCTCGACAAGCCCTCCTGCCTTCCAAAGGGGAGGGGAGGGGGGGCATCATGACCATGGCTATCCCCATAGATGATGAGCTGTGAAGTTGGCCGCAGTCTCAACTGTCCAAGCCAGGTTCTGGAAGTACAAGAGAAAAGAGATAGGCACCATGTGACGGATTCAATCCGATATGGCGATTTGTGTATGAGACGCGGCTGATACTGGTCGTGCAAAGGAACCTACCCACCCAGGTACCATGGTGGGATCAACATCAGACGCTCCTGGCCCATTGTTTGTGCCACCTACACCGGGGCCTACCCAGATGCTCACTTGCGTTTGTGACACCGGTCAGCATGTCATAAGCCTAATCACGACTACATACTGGTTGCCACACGCGTTGGCTCGGGTCGGGTAGGGCAGCAGGACCCCGTGAGCGGCGGCGGCTCTGGCTGAGTAAGAAAACTCAAATGCGAGACAGGCTGTCGAGACCGACCCGCAAGTCTGACATAATATGAGGTCGACGCCTGATGCCAGATGGATGGATGGATGGATGACCTCGCAAGCCAGTCCTGTCGACGGCCCGGAGAATGATCCATTCGGAATACGATCGGCGGCGTCACGAATACGAGCCTCTATCCTGTCTGAGCTTCCAGAAAGCCCGTCCGCCGCTCGGTGCGGCCGTCTTGGAAAAGTGTGTACTGTGCAAGTAGTGTGTAAGTACACTAGTGCAGCTCCGCTCAGCTCCCTATCATCGATCGGCCGGGCCAAGACTCTCAATACAAGCTCTTGGGGCTCTTGGCTGACGGGAATGGGGATTGGGAAAGGACACGTCGCCGACAGCAATCACCAAGCATTATCGAAACATGACTCGGATCTCATGGAAGAAGTTCAGACCCTGCCGGTAACAAAAGAAAAAGAGAAAAAAAAAAAGAAAGAGGAAAAAAAACCAGAAAGAAAGAGGAAAAAAGACAATTTCGAATATTTGCTCATCAGGCTTGTTGCTTGTTGGCGGGGCGCTCCCCGGGGAAGGGGGGGGGAACAGAAAGGGACGATACAGGAGAGGCTTGGCATTGCTACACGTTTTGTGGGAGCAAATTTAAGCTCGTCAATTAAGCTCATAAGGTTCAGCGCTGATCGTTCAAGCGCGGGATGCAAGTCAACCTTTTTTAGACGACGTGCGCACGTCCCATCCTTGTGTGACATGGTCCTTTGGTTTGCTTCAGCCCCCATGTTTGGTCTTATGCTGTCGTCGGGTCGCAGGTGCGGCTGTTCCTCATATAGATCGAATATGAGCTCTCATTCTGTCTTCGTCTTTGGTTGGTGGCTTTTATGTTTTTTTCGTTCTTGTTTTTTTGTTTTTTAATCCGCTCGCTAGGTACAGGACTCGGGGGATGAGCATGTTTATCGTACCTACCGTGTCGTCAGGGGGGAGGGGCGTAAAGCGTACAGGTGTTTTGGACAGAGTAAATAAATATACTCTCGGTTCACTAGTCAGTAACCATCCCGACATTTCAACTCATCGGCTCGGTCTATCCAGAGAAGAGTCGGTCAATATTGGGTTTCGTGTTTTGAGATGGACTCGAGGTGAAGTCCCACCAACTGTACGACAACACCGCGCCATCCGATTCGTTACTGGTGCTCCCTCTTGGATGGTTATTACATACAGTACTTGGTAGATAGTCTCTAGAGTCTCCAGCCGCTAACTTGACCCAAGGCTGCACCAAAAGAAAAAGCCAACTTCTGCAGACCCATCCGGAATTCGGCAACCTAATGGCACCATAGTACGCCGACATATCGCCGCACATGACGGCAAAATGACAGGAAATAAAGGCAGCTTCTATGTAGATCTGTGCCCTGTGAGTCCATGGCAAATCTTATTCGCAACGGCAATTGTACGCGATGATTGACACGGGAGTGTCTGCTTACACGGCGGCAAAAGCGGGTAGTGAATTATTAAGCATACACTATGGTAGCAGATCAATTGGGCCAGGTGGGACCGGGAAAAGTAGAATCATGCGAGAGCACACACGGGCATTGCGGACTGACGCTTTGCAAACATTCGATCAAGGTTGCGGTCTCTCTCTCTCTCGGGTTCGTATGTATGTGCGAGTCAAAGCATTATTCTTTGTAAGCGTCTCGGCAAGGTCCAACCAAGGTGTAGAGTCGACCCGTCTTCACGGCCATAGTGTACACAGCCATCCTCGCTACATGGGATCTCATCAACAAGGCCGTAATGTTGCTTCCCGACGGGAGGGTCGTGACAGCACCGGTCACCTGTCCCTCGGGACAAATGAGGGATCATGTCTTGTGCGCACAAAAGTGAGAAAAGGGCCGTTGTGCGACCCTCGTGGCCGCCCCCCCCCCCTTTTGGATGCGAACACCGTCGACTCGAGCAACGGTGATATCCGTCTCACTGCGCACTGCGAGCGTCATACTGTATTTCTGTGTCACATATAGGGGAGGGGGCACTTTGAGCTCTCGGAGGAAATCTAACCTCTCGATGACATGATATGGCAGCATTCCCAAATTGTTCTTCCAAATTGTTCTACAGATTGACGAGTAGTAATCTCGGATTTGAGGATCTACCTGACGCCAACCCCCCCCCCCTTTTTTTTTTTTGATATTCTTGTGTGTGCGAGGGTCAACGTTAATCCAAATAGCCACTCTCAACCACGCGCTTGACGCTTACGAGTCCTTCATCAGAAGGCCACCCCACAGAGAAAGGGAGGTGGGATGAGAAATCGTGGAGTGGGCCGCTGTCATCACTGGCTGACGATCCTCCCCTGGCTAAAAGAGAGGCATACTGCGTAATCTTAAAAATCAAGGGAATCTCCACTTTAGGGTTAGATTCGACGCAAGGCCATGCCTGATTGGGTATCTAGCCCACTATATTCGCAGCGAAGTCGTGTACACTAGCTCCCAAAGTAAGTAGGCTGGGATGCACTGCCCAACTGAACGCGTTACTCCGACCAGACCCCCTCGGACAGCTGGGAGTCGTGGACCCTGGCGCGTCATCCTTTCACCTCACCTCGTACTCCGGAGATTTCCACTCATGAATACCACCACGGTGGTCACTGATCACAGCTCAGGTCAGAATGTTGGCGTGTGAAACGTGTCAGGAGGCATGTCTCGAACGGGAAGATGTTGATGTTCCTGTTCCTCGCCTGCCTGTCACAGGATGCAACGGCGGTGGTGGCTCCCAAGCAGGTTTATTAGGCATCCGACAAGCTTTCTGACAGACAGCAGGGCGAGACATGCTTGCTTGCTAGGTATGTCTCCACTGCCCTGCAGTATCTAGCGGGCTGGCCTGGCGAGCTCGGTATGTGGCTCCATTTCCTGGTGCGACTGGTCGCACCTGGTTGGTTCAACGGCCGGCTGCGACAGCTACGGCCGGCCATCTGCTTGAGAGATGATGGTCTCGGGGCCGTACATGCGTTGTCGTCTATGCTCGTGACTCTGTGATGCATGCAATCCCCGGTTTCCCCCCCCCTTCCTTTCCTTCNNCCTTCTCCTCCCCCCCCGGCAGCTCAGCTGGAGCTAAGCTGGAAGTCCGATCTCGTGACCTGTCTAGTTCACGCTCGCGGATCCGAGCCCCGTTCTCCTCGGTGGTATCAAGTACTTACACGTGTCCGTCGATACGGCGGCGAGCAATCGTGATTCGTCAACGAGGCCCAACGAGCAGCCAGCGACATATCTGCGATGCAGGTGGGCAAAAGGTGACAAGAACAAAATACGCCCGTGCGGTAGATAGTAACCACTGGCCACTGTACTCCCTACCTACCTAGGTCATCCGTCTCACATGCATGATATCGTGCCTCCCAACGTGCATGTTGGTGCTTGCCTGCTACTACTCACTTACCTCTTACGGCCCCAAGGATCTGCTTCGTCTGACCAACCACCTCCCTCAGCATGGTCAGGTGCTGTACAAGGCAAACCGTCAGGGTACCGAGAGACAGAAGCACATCGACGAAGAAGAGGCTCTCTGCATAGACGAGATCTTGGGTACCGAGCCGACCGAGGCGAACGGGAGCGGCTACGGCTAGGCCGGCAACCTTGACGGACGGTTCGGTAGCGATCTGGATCCCATCGATCTCGGCGTTGGCTGGGTATGGCAACGCCGGGTAGCTGCGTGTAGTATAGGTACGATGGTCCAGGTACAGCAGGCAGAACAAAGAAGCCACTGTCCAGACAACCAAAATGGTAGAGCGCCAGAAACTTGGCTGTGACACAGCGACGAAAATACTAGACAAGTTATTCATGCTGGAACCAAAAGGGGGCATCACGTCATGGTCTGAGTATTCATACTACCTATCCAGGTGGGAGACCGAAAGAGGATTAAGGTTTAGTGCGGCTTGGCAGCGGCTCGTCCGTGGTCATCAGCTGCACTGGGACTAGCAGTTTAAGGTTAGATGGATGAGCCTCAGTAGGTACGTACACAGACAGTATGATGGTTCCAGCCTGCCACTTGTCATCAAGAATACGACGTGCGGACGGAGGACAGGAGGCTTCGGAATCCAGTCACACGAGTACATACAGTTATACTATATGTCGTACGGCATTGGCATTTGCTTGGTCTGCTTGGCCTGCTTGGCTCTTTCGATCATCGATGCTTGGCCGGATCTCGGGGTCTGCATCAATACGACGCCCAGCAGCTCAGAACAAGAGGAGATCGGCCAAGTCTGAATGAGACTAGTACAAAACACCTCATCCGTCAGATCCTAAAATGCTGGGCGTTTTGCTGCCTCTTCCGCTCAGTGGCTAGCCTCTCGTGATGGTGGGCGGCTATCCGGATTATGCTTAAACCGTCTCCAAAGTGCCACCGTTTGCCTCTTAGTTGAACCTACCAGCTGGCACTAGAGTCCGACTGGGCCTGACTCGGCTCGTCGTTGAACTCGTTGCCGATTCAGCCCCGCGCTTGGCAGACTGAGACACGGCGGCGGGCTCTTCATGAAGCCGGTGAAGCCGGTGAAGCCGGTTTGGCTGCCCGCGGCGCTCACGGGAATAACGAACGGCTTCTTTGGAGCTTCACCACACTGTTCCGCATGAACAGCATCTCGGGGTGTCCAGCGCTTGACTCGTATACGGACCCCAGGAGAGATAAAGTTCTGTCGTTGAGAGGATCTTGGAGATCCCCTCCCAAGCTTTCCGAGCGTTTCAAGACGGTTGTCATCTACTATGTGCATCCATGCGTGCAGCCGGTCGTATCATTATTCACTGGAGGGTTATTGGTCCAGCCCAGGTGCAGCCCAGGTGCAGCCCAGCCCTATCACACAGCAATCAGATCTTGACGTCGGCAGACTAGGTTCGCGGTTTGACGCCAACTCGGCCGACTATCAACTTCCTACAGTTTCTCGACGATTTCCACCAACAGGCGGTGATGCCATTGTGTTTGAAAGAAGATTGAACTCGTCAATATCGAGCTGACTCAACATCATCCTGATTCAGACCATCTTTATATCCGAGANNTAGTGTGGTGTAGTGTGGTGTAGTGTGCTTTAATTTTGGAACCGGTGTCTACTGGTGATTATCTTACGATATTTGCGCTTTATTCGTGGACGTGGGGGCTGGTTACGACTCTTCTGGAGCTCTGGCCTTCCCACGCGGTCTGAAAGGGTCTCTCTCAAGGTGGAGTGCCTATTGACGAGTGACAGTCGAGGAAAAAGAAAGTCGAACGAGCTGGGCACAAAAATCCAACCCAGCCACCAGGCCTCCAGAAGACAGGACGAAGGTTCTGCGGGTGGGCATCCGAGAGGAAGCTGTTCATAGGTGTTCAAGCCTTTGGGTGAACGAACACAGACAAGGTAAAAGGTGAGTCAAGTCGAGGAAATCCCCCGTTCCCCCGAAGACATATCAGTATCTCTGTTGGAGGTGTCGACGCCCACATTCCGGGCACGTCGTCAACGGTCCGGGAGACAAGCCTCACTCTGGGATGCCACAGTAATGCGATGCGCCTTCGCAGTCGTCATCCTTTCCCTCCTTTCCCTCCTTTCCGCTCTCCTCCACGCCCAAGCCCGATACAACATGGCCCCAACCGGAGGTCTGGCTCCTTCCAACCTTGAATCCCAAAATATCAAGCATGTTGGCGATCTGCACAGGCCAACGTCAAATAGTCGCTGCCACGTTGCTTATTTTGGTGCATTACTCCATCAAGACCCCTGCGACCCCCCGAGTGACGGCCGCAGCGTGGGAACGGCTGGGCGGGTCTGGCCACTGAACCTTGTGCTCCATACAAAATGCGCCGAAGATCCCTGCAGCCCCACCTGGAAGTCCCAAGTGGAAGTCCCAAGTGGTCCAGCCCTCCAAGCTTTTCGACTCAGAGCCAAGACCCCTCCCAAGAACTCGACCGCAGACACTAATCTGGGTACGCTGGATTTATTTAGCAGCGCTGCCACATTCGTTGCTTCCCGCTGGGTGCCCGCTGGGTTTTGTTTCTTCAACCAGAATCACTCTAGTGAAGCGACCGTCGGCCTGCTGTATCAGGATTCCCGCACAATCTTGCTCCCGACAACATCGCCGACAACATCGCCGACAACGTCGCCGACAAGACGCTGTCGACGACCCAAGATTCCAACTCGAATCTCGGTTCCGACCATCGTCAGCCATCCCAGACGACTTGGAGGATTGGGCTCGGCTTGTTGGCAACGCCGCAACGCGGAGAGTGGGCAATATCCGAAAATAGATAACCTTAATTCCGCGACAGCCTCACATCAGCTCTTGCGTCTCACCATCTCACCACACGCCAGCGCCGAACAGACCTCGTCATCTTGCGTCTCCATGGCGATAGTGCCATAGCGGGTATGTTCAGCACTGCTTTTTCTGTACTGCCGTTACCGTTCGTTCATGCTGTTTCACACCATGGACATGACATGTCTGCATGGGGCCTGCTAGCACTGCATCATCCTGCATACGCTTTCACCTCGACAATGTCTCATCACCATGGCCCTGTCAATACCAGCGGGATCCAGTTGAGCCGCCTCCATGAGCATCGTGGAGACCTCCATGGCGCCTTGTCGGCAGCCATGTGGGGACAAGCTCAAGCTCGTGAGATTACCGTCAGCCCACCGGCTCCAGCGCGAGTCGTCCTTGACCAGACAAGTGTCAGTCAGCTCACTGGACGCCCTCATCCCTATGGCCATTTGACGACCATTTGACGGCCATTTGCCTCGAAGAAGAGCCACTCCACCTGTACATGCGTCTCATCTGGGGCGCACCCCCTTTCCTGCGTCTGCGTCTGGGCTTGCGTCTGGGCTTCAACATACGCGGGTGGCGGCCAACCAACCCAAATCTCGGTAACAAGAGACTGTCGAGCAGTTTGAAGGGGCCCGGCCTTTCGCATCACCAAACCGACCCCCCCCCCCAATCCAGGAGCCTCATCTGCTACGAGGCTGCATGAAAGGAGCACGCTCCGCGCAACGAACCAACCCAGCATCGGCTCGCGGCACAGGCAGTGGTAGTGGCAGTGGCAGTGGCCGTGGCAGTGGCAGTGGCTAGTGGCTCGCGGCCGTTGCGGACAACCTTATCTATCGTCTGGATGGATCTCTGCTTGCTTGCTCCCTTGTCATGCTCACCTCCTCGCTCCTCCAATCCTGTCCTGATCCTGCAAGGCGATCCTCTTCCCATCCTGGACCCAATTCTCTGGGGAGGCTGCGGGTGTACTTTGTGCCCTGTTCGGAAATAGCCACAGAGTACGTACCCACAGGGCAGACAATGTACCTCTACGGCAGCATGTTGTTGGTTGTGCGCCGTGTGGCCACCGACCGGGCCCGCCCCCTCCCTTGCCTTGCCTTGCCTTTTTCTACTACCATGACTACCATGACTACCATGACCCTTCTTCACTGCTGGTGCTCATGCATCCGCGTGCCGTGTCTCCCAAAGTTGTGGATATGGCCATGCCTGCTACATAAAAGTATCATCATCTGGTCGTTCGTTGCCTTGTTCCTCCTACTTGTACCTATGCTTCATCCCCCACACGCTCTCTTCCACGTCTCATTGGATCCCAAGACCAAGCCTCGACACTTTTCCACACCCTGTCCGAATCGTCTCGAGGGCCTGTCGTGCAGCCCAAGCTAGTACGTCCCATTTTCACACCCACTCAGTAATACCCACTCAGTGATACCCACTCAGTAATCTCCAACGTCAAAGTCGACGCCTCGCGCCTGTTGGCCTCCTCGACACTTTGGATGCCTTCGCGCGTCAGCCTGTTGGTCCCTACCTCGCACTCTTGTTTTAAGCACCTGTCACCTTATCTTGTGTCTCATATATGTGCGGGCAATGTCTCGTCTGATCTGTGTACACACCCGCGCCTGAGAGTTCTTCTGGGCATTCAACAAAAACTCGGATAGTCGTGCCAAGGCTAACCTCGCATCTTGTCGGCCAAACAGAACAAAGACGGCTGCACTGATCTACGATACAACCATATCCGCCAAACGCAAAACACTCTCCACCATAATTTTATTTCCGAGAGCCAGCAGTCTCGGGAAATCGGAGCACTGGCGACTAGACCCGAGCCTGTTCATTACAGCCCCTGTCAACTGTCAGGCCGATCATCCGTGCTACTTCTTCCCCGGTGGGGCAACATCCCCAGCGCCGCGCAAGCCTTCGCTCCTCCTGAGTTGCAGGACCAGGGTCCGGCTGCCGCCGCCGCACAGCAACTATATTTCAAGGTTTCCTGTTTGAATGGTGGATCCACCCACTACGCAGATCTTGGGGGCCATCTAGATTTCTCGGGACGGTTCCTTCTTATTAGAACTTCCCGCCGCCTGTCACGCTGCTGAGTTCTGACGATCAAACAACCTTCTCTCTTACCTTATTCACCCACCCCTTACTCGACCACCCTCCCTTCTGCTCACAGCCATCACACCCACCCACGCAAATGGCTGTAAGACAGAACAACATGATGGAGACATACCACGGCATTGTGCGGACACCCGCAGACGCAATAAAACTATTCGAGGCCTGCAGATTAGGCCTGCTGCCACGTGTGCAGCGCAGGTTATCCGAAAAGGAGCGCCAATCGATCCGGTCCGGCTCAGTATTCGTGTGGGACGAGAGGGAAGCCGGCATGCGGAGGTGGACGGATGGAAAATCTTGGAGCGCCAGCAGAGTGTCGGGCAGCTTCCTCACCTACCGAGAGATGGAGGGCAAGCGCGGTGGTGGTTTCGGCACATCGTCAAGGAGAAGCGCCGGCAAGACGCCAGACTCGGGTCGCGGCAGTGACGATGTTTCCGACGACGGCGAGCCTGACGGCTACCGATACAAGGCGGATGGTCTGATGAAGCAGTCGTTCAGCATCACCACCTCGCAGGGCCAGCACCTCCACCTCATCTCATACTTCTCCCGGCCACACCCCAACGAGCCCGACATGCCACAGCCTAGCTCGGATCCTAGCCTCAGGCATATTGTGCCTGTGAAGGGCATGTACCCTGAGTCCAGCATGAATGACCAGCCCGTTCCCGCAACGACGAGGACACCGATGGCCACATACGCCCACCCACCACCACAACAACACCCGGGATACCACCCGCAGTACGCACAAGCACCATACCCAGGCTGGCCGCCCTCACCAGTCGCTACGCCACCATACAGCCACTACACTGTTGCCGGTCACTACGTGCCAGCACCGCTCCCTCATCCGCACGCTCACGCTCACCCGCACGCGCCATACCCGCCCATGCACCACCCTCACTATCTCCAGGGCCCACCACCTCCACACCCATACGACCACCGACATGCGCTTCCACCGCCAGGATCCGCACAACCGCGTGTCACGCCACCAATTCTGCCGCCCTACGGCCAAGCACCACAGCACACCTCGCCCTACCTCGCACAGGTGCGCATCAAGGAGGAGTCGCCCCGCTACCAGTCCGCGCAACTACCACCGGTGGCACCAGGGCCCGGTCGAAGCATGCCTGGCCCTCTACCGCCGACGATGCCGCACAGCTCGACGCCGCCGCCGAGGGCGCTGTCGCAGTCGCCACCCAGCATGACTGCCACCAACGGATCTAGCAACAAGGCCAGTCTGTCCGCGCTGCTGCACCCTACTGCTTCCGAGTCAGAGCCCAACAGCGCAACGGCGGGCAGCAACAGTGCGGCGAGCAGCCCGCGGGCAGCAGGTGGTGCTATCTCGAACTCGGCGCCTGCTCCGGGTAGTCTCGCGGCTATGGGATTCCATGAGGACGCGAGGGCGTTGGATGTGTTGAACAAGAAGTTTTCGATATGAGAGAACGTATATTCATCAGTTGGGAGAGGAGGATTGCGGCTAGACGAAACACAGTGGAGGAGATACCCAGACAAACTGTCCCAAATCGGAGATGGAACGAGAGAAGGGGGGAAGGGGGAGGTGGGCCTGGCTTTGTCGAGAAGGAAAGCATGGAAAGGGCATGGTTGCATCTACACGGCGTCTTGCGAGCACAAATCAAAAAGCAACATTTTGGGAGCATGGCTATCAAGGCCGTCATTCTTTGGGGGAGGGGCGGGGCGTCTACGGGAAAGAACAGCGAACACTCGCTAGGGAATTGTGTTTCTTCGGGAGGGATATCTTGCTCATAGCATCATGGATGGAATTAGATGGCTAGGTCTTGAGGGCTGAGGGATGGACGAACCATCAGGGTCTCACAGCATAGCTTTTGTGACTACATACGAAAGGATTGGCATCACTCCGTCTCTACTTGTTCTTCTGCACCTCACCATTGTGAATGGCAAATCTTGGAGAGTCTTGGAGAGTGACTGTTGTTACTCGTATCTTAAGATAGGGTACCAGTCGTATCCCGGCAGCGTATCTCAACTCGCCCTCCCGGTCTACGTGTCGCCGACGGCCTTCCTCTCCACGCTACACACAGTACAGTACCCGTCATCCCGGGTCTCCCTTGTTCTCGGACAACATACCATACCATATCGTATACGTATACGACCTGGCTGCTCCTACCTCGGGGAGTCCCACGGAAAAGCCTCGCGGCCAAGCTCCACGGGGAAACACGCCATAACGGGGTATCTAATCAAAGCCAAACCTCTGCGCCTCTCTCTCTCTCTCTCTCTCTCTCTCTCTCTTTATCTCTCCCTCGTTCAATGGGCACCCTCCCCACCATTGGTGGGAAAACAAGCCCTTTTTGGGGGAGAGGGAGGAGGGGGGGATGAGCAAGTAAGTGAGTAAGTAAGTAAGTAGTACGTGGTGGACTCGGCCGCCGTCTGCTCACGCTCGCCCACATCCCGAAGAGATAAAAATATAATGGAGTCGTGGCTCGCGTGCCGCGGCGTAGTACCTAGGGGACGGGCGGTAGAAAGCTATTTCGAGCCCTGCCATCCGGTCTCCACTGACTCGGAGAGGGGCGGATGGGGTCTTCCCGTGTGTGTGTGTGTGTGTGTGTGTGTGTGTGTGTGTGTGCAAACTGCCCTGTCGATCGGAATGAATGGATGGATTGTTGAGATGTTGGTCGATCAGCGTGGTTTTTATTTTTTATTTTTTTTTATTTACGTGATACCTACCTACCTACTACCTAAAGGTAACCCTTTGTTGCCTCTTCTCAAGATCCTTTTTCGGGGTTTTGTTCTTTTTGAAGGGCAAGGGGAGGGTGAGAGGG